>MU227445.1:2274527-2298076 GCA_018584345.1 Thuja plicata
TTCATTATCTAGTGCAGCATTGACAGATTTTGGCTCAAACTCACAAATTAAGCAATTTGAGTTTAAGGACTTACTTCTTGTTCTTGTACCAGCTTTCTTATCTCCTATGATCTGGTCCTCTGGATGGCTCCTTCTTACATATCTTGCAAGTATAGGTACAACTCTTTGTGTATCAGCTTGATCTTCATTACCTTGCATATTATTTTGATCATTATCCTGATTGTCGGTAACAACATTCTGACCATCAGTTGCAACATTTTGTCATTCTGGATTTAAGCACTGTTGCTCGGGTAGAGTTATGGGTTCTTCACAATATACAAACTTGTTGTATTCATCTGGTTCTTTTGTGCTTTCCAACTCATTCTTTTATGCAAATTCATCAATCTTCACATTTTCACTTTCAACTATTTTGTTAGAAGCCTTGATTAGACATTTAAAAGCTTTGCTCTTGGTAGAATACCCCAGAAAAATAACTTCATCACTTTTGGCGTCAAGCTTTCCATTTCTATCATCTTTTAAGACATAACATTGACTACCAAATATTTTGAAGTAACTTACATTGGGTGTTTTACCATACCATAGCTCATAAGGAGTCTTCTTTGAGTCCTTCTTCAATTGTACTCTATTAAGTGTATAAAAAATAGTGCTAACAGCTTCCCTCTAGAAGATTTGGGTGATGTCCTTCTCTATCATTAGTGTTCTTGCACAATCAACTATTGATCTGTTCCTTCTCTCAGCAATCCCACTTTGCTACGATGTTCTTGGTGCAGAAACCTGTCTTTTTATACCATGCTCATTACAAAAATTAGTGAATTCATATTATATAAATTCTCCTCCTCTATCTAATCTTAAACATTTTAGATCCTTACCACTTTGTTTTTCTACCATAGCCTTATACCAGTTAAACATCTTGAATGCTTCAAATTTTTATTTTAGAAACATGTCTGTCATCATTCTAGCGTAATCATCAACAAAGAGAATAAAGTATTTATCTCCATAATAACTCTTTGTTCTCATAGATCCACATAAATCAGTATGGACTAATTATAGAATATCAATAGATGTATAGGCTTTGCTTTTGAAACTAGAATTTGTCATTTTACCTTTTTGACAATTTTTGCACATGATGTTTTATGGCTTTGTCATCATCGGTAAGCCTCTTACACTTCTTTTTTTGCTTATTTTCATCATGTTGTCAAAATTCACATGACACAATCTTTTGTGCCACAACCATATGTCTTCATTTCTAGTCATTAAGCAAGTTGGATTAGTATCATTCAGATAGAATAAGTTACCTTTGGTCTGTTCAGTGGTACCAATCATTTTTCCTGATTCATTGAAGAGCTTTGCCTTCTTGTTCTCAAATTCTACTCTGTGACCTAAATTATTCAGCTGAGAAACACTCAACATATAATAATTCAATCCTTTTACCCAATAAGAATTTTCACATTTAATCAGGTTATTCAGCATTATTGTTCCTTTACCTTCAACTGGACAAGGTGTATCATTTCCCATTCTTACTGTACCACTATTATAGTATTCAAAAGTGTTAAAATTTTCTTTGTCACCGGTCATATGGTGAGTGAAGCCACTATCTATAATCCAGATATCATTCTTACTAACCTTAGATATTAGTGTAGTTTCTTCATACCTTTCATCTTCATCTGAATCATCCTTCACAACTATAAATACCATCTCGATGTCATCATCAGGTTCGGTGTCAGTATCTTCATCTTTGCAAGCAGCTAGGTAGCTAGCCTTCTTTCCTTTATCCTTGAAGTCTTGGGTATCCTTTCTTTTTGATCATCGGTAACCTCTGTAATCTTTGTTATCACCTCTATCAAACTTCTTCTCAAAAGATCTGTCATCACTTTTGTCATCTTTTCTTCTGTTAGGACATCTTGCAACAAAGTGTCCAATTTATTTACAATTAAAACATACAAGTGGTAACTTGCCTTTTTATTTACCTTTGCCTCTTTTTATTCCTCTGGCCATAAGTGCTTCTATTTCTGCTAGATCTTCTTCTTCACTTTCACTTTCACTGTCCCTTCTACATGAGCATCTATGATTGGATTTGCTTATTTTCATAGAAGAATTAAATGCAAACTCTAAACTTGGCAAGACACTATTGTCAAAGTTATTCATCTCAAATGAAATCAGTCTACCAATTAGGCTATCAAGAGTAATTGTATTGTTTGCTACTACTCTCATTTCTTGAATAGAAGAGACTCTAATAACATATACAGGCAATAAGGTTCTTAATATTTTACTTACCATTGTCTCTTCTTCAAGTGTACCTCCAACATCTCATATAGCATTGACTACTTATTTTATTCTTGTGTTGTATTATGTGATGTTTTCACCTTCTTTCATTCTAAGATCATCAAACTTTCCTCTAAGACTTTCTGCCTTGGCTCTCAGAACATTTGTATCACCTCCATGCACAAGCTTTAGTTTTTCCCACATTGTCTTTGCAGTTTTGCAATCTTTGACATCTTCAAATTCAGCATCAGAGAGTGAGGAAGAAAGCTCTATAACCATGCAATTATGCTCATGCTTCACTCTCAATTGATCTACTGTCAATGGTCCAATAGGAAACACATATTCAGTATCTAAGTATTGAGTAATATCATTGCCAATACCTGATAAGTGGAGTGTTATCCTTCTTTGCCATGAAGCAAAGTTGTCTTTATTCAACTTGGGCACATCTCATCTATTCATCTTGTGATCTTTAATTAGGTCTTGAAACCTTCCTTCTAAGAACACAAGCTTTGATACCAATTATTTGTAATAACTGAGAGGGGGGGGGGTGAATTAGTTGCCTCAAAATTTATCCTTTAATTTTTAATCCACCAATCAATACACCTCAGATTATTAAGTCCCTATAAGATGCATGCCTTGAAATACTTGGAATAATTAACTATCTGTCGGTTTACCTTGTCTGTCCTTATTCTTCTTGATTACCGATTACCAGTAAAATTTATTTACCGATACTCAGTAAATATGAAGAGTATAACAATCAATCCAAAAATGCATATGTGAAATGTAAAACAATAAAGTAATAAACCATACACACATAACACATGAATTTTAATGTGGAAACCCTATTAAGGGAAAAAACCACTGGGACTGGTACCCCAAATTTTCACTATTTTGAGTGAGCCCTATTAGGAGCCAACCTTGTTAAAGGTTACAAACACACTGTTAAGTGCAACCTTGTTAGAGGATTTTATACATATAGGTTGTCACTTAGTATCTGACATCCATTTTGCTACCATCCTTGAATCAACGTCCTTCTTAGACTGTCAATAGGCTTTAGGAAAATCTTGCTACCATCCTTGAATCAACCTCCTTCTTAGGCTGTTAATAGGCTTTATGAAAATTCAATGCTACTTTCATGAATCAACCTTTTTGGTAATCTATTAGGATATACCTCAATTATAGAAGACTGTTAAGTCCTGGTCTATTAAGAGACTTGATGCTTCAATGGTTAAACTGAAACACTATGACCTGTTTCTAATGCAACTTTGAATTACAGATTTTCTGATCTATTTAAGTATAATACCTCATTGATCAATGTATCAATTCAATTCCTTTTGTGCTCCACACTTTTTTTTCTATGATGCTGTGCTTAACTGTTCGTCGGTGTCTGCAGAATTCTTTAGCTCTCCCTTAGCTTGATTGATCAGGAATGTATGAAGTTTATCATTCACCAGTTTCTCTTCAGCATCCTCTTTCTATTCACTCCCGTTTTGTGTATCTAATGGCTTGTGGAAATTAATTATGCTTGTCTCTTATATAGACATGATATTCCTTAATTCATGATTCTTGATTCTTGATTCTTGGCGTGAAAAAAATCCAGCCAAATTGATTTACGACTTTAACCCCTGATTTATCTCGTAGTTATCTTCTTGCCAATTGTATAAATCTTATTTAAATCAATTACTTAACTATGGTCGAATAAAACAAATAAAATAACCAGTTAAGTCTATTCTTAAGCTCTGCCAGCTAGATATTTTATCATTTTCTAAACTCTCTATTCCGTCGGTCAATTCTGTAGTTCATTGTCGGTGACAACTGCTAGTTCCGTAGGTTTAACTCCAGTTAGATTCAGGATCTCCATCTATCGGGAAACTTTATTTTTATTTTGTCGGGCATCCTATGATTCTTCTTTGTCAGGAAACATTGTCTTCTTCTCATTGGGCATCACTGTGACTTTTTCTCTACCTTTACCGATGGTGTGCAGTCTGTCAGTGTAGTATGTCACTTAGTGAATATACTTGACTTTTATGCATTGTTGAAAGCATGATCATTATTCCATTGATTCGCTGAATTCTTTGGCATTATGTACATGACTGTACAGATGATATCAAGTTGAAATCAATGACAATAAAAACCATTATCTATTTTTAATGTCTTGCATCATCTTCAACTTAACATTATCAACCATTCAATCAGTTACATGTCATCATCAAGCTTATAGATTCATCTAGAGGAAATGATTATACGATTAAAGGAGGGATTCTATTCACTCCAACATTAAAATTGTCTTTTACTCACCCTATTGAGTATAGCATTTTCTGTTAGGACTATCATTTACTCACCTTCCTAATATAGAAGGATGTAAATATGTGTATAAGACATGATATGCAGGTACAGGTTTTTGTAAGTATGAATGGACTCTGTATATCCAGAGTATGGAAATTGGATAAGAGATATAGGATCAGGTGTGGAAAAAGAAATAGAGCTCAAGGGAACCAAAATATAGACCAAAAAAGACATGTTTCAGAGAAAAATGAACAATCAGCTAAAGAGAGATACCACATATTACAAGGATTAAGTAGAAGATACTGAAAAACCATCACCTAAAGATTCCAGTTTGTACTTTAAGTATATATGTATCTTTGTTCCTAATTTAATGGATAAGTCCATTTCTGATGTAAACGAGGGAATGCCCTCATATTTTTGTAACTACTGATCTGGACTTTGATCTCGGGCTAGATTGGAGGTTTTCTTCTCCATTCTTTCCTACCAGTGCCCGCAGTGAATGGAGATTGTAATTTCAAAATTATATTAATAAAATTTTTTGGCCTCGGCCTTTTACAGATCAAAAAATAAAAATATATATAAATTTAATTAATAAATAATAAATATAGTATACAAAGAGTAAAGTATTATAGTTTGCATGAGTAGTGGAATTGGCTTGGCCCATGGGTTTAGTCCCTATCAGTCGTAGGTTTGTCTTAGGCTCAAACTTACCTGATGCATGTGGTTTGTGGGTGATTGCATGCATGATACCTTTGGTGCACCCATGTAGAGAAAGCATTGAAACATATTTTAAGAAATTTATTATATTCATGTTAAAGTTTATAATAAATTTTAAAATCAACCAAAAAATAATATTTAGGAATTAAAAATTATATGTAAATGGATGAAATCATTTAATATTTAGGTTTTATGTTGGAGATTAAGTTTGAAGTAATGTATAGTTTTATTTGTTAAATATTTTTAAGATTAACCTTGTCTATTAAAAAAAATATAACTTGTTGATACTAGATTAATGTAACTTGTGCAATTCTTATTTTTGTACTTTTCAAATTCTCATTGATTGGTGCCTTTCTAAAATTAACTTTATAGTTGTAAAGATGATCAAGACAACACACTTTAATCTTGCATGTCATAAAAATATTTTCTCTCCATTTGCCCCCCTCCCTATCCCCTATCTATATCTATCAAATTTGTCGACTCTCTCAAAAAATGATATCAGATGCTAGTTTCATATTGTATATGATTATAAATGTATGGTTTAATCTCCATATTGAATAACCACATATATTTTCAAATTTGTGGATGGTAGTACACTCAAATAGTCTTCTTATGTTTGACTGGTTTATCACATAAGTGAATACCCAAATAACACAAAAAAAAGCAATTTGTGATACCTTGGAAACAAATAAAGATTCATTTGTCATCCCTAACATTTTGAAGGTTGTAGAATTTATGATACTTTGGAAATAAAAATAGATTCATAGTTTTGAAAAATTATATTATTTCTATGTAAAATATTTTAAACAAACCCTCCTTTATTTCTTGTTTTGTCTTTAACATATTTTTTTTTTTATATTTTTAAAATGTTGATTTATTTAACGTAGCAATGCATAAATAATTTTTTTCTTTGATTTTTGTCAAGATTATAAGCAAGGTAATTTTTAAAGATTTCTTTACTTTTCTCACTAATTGCACTCATGGGTTGAACAGGAGGATTTAGAGATGAATTTTTTTTACCTGCACGAATGAAGAGAAAAATATTTGGAGACTTGATCTCAACTCCTTTCTTTAATCTTCCATTCAGCCACAAATATGTAGTATTTTCTCTCATCCATATTCGCAAACAAAGATTTTAGTTGTCATTTTGAGAAAAGCCCTCATTTCAAAATAAAATGCTCTTTGAACGTGTATTTATATGAACCTAACTAGAATATTTTCACATACTTCCTTTCTTAGTTATAAAACTTGGTAATATCTGTTATGCATGTAGGTTTGATAGGAAAGGTGCAAGGTATTATTTGTTTCCCTTTCTTGACAACTATATATTTATACTCTTATCTTTACAACTATGAAAAATACATTAAAATTTTTGTTTATTTTAAGACGCCTATTTCTTTCATTTTTAGTTATATTAGACAATTAAATATCCATTTCCCTTAGCCTAATCCATGAATACTCACCCTCCCACCTCCCCCTACTTGCGATTGACTTCAAAGAAGCCCTGGAAGGATTTAATAGCTAAAGATATTATAGAGAAGAAGATGAGTAGAACAAAGGTGTTGGTGTAAGAAAACTTCTGAATTGGCAATAGATAGTAGCAAAAATCGAAGACCAAAATGTCAAGGTTGAAAGCCTTGAAAATCATAAAACTATATGGGTTGTGAAATAAAAAAGAGCATTGATTCAGTAGGTGGAGGATGGTAGCACAAAATGAGTAGAAAATTGATGTTGGTATAAGAGCATTGATTATGGGGAAGAATATTTATAGAATAAAGGTGATGGTATAAGAAAACTTCTAAATTGGCAACAAATGGTAGCAGGAATTGAAGACCAAAATGTCAAGATTGAAAGACTTGAAAATCTTAAAGCTATGTGGGTTGTGAAATAAATAGAGCATTGATTTAGTAGGTGGATGATGACATTATGTACATAATCAAAATTAATGTGGTTATAAATGACCATGTATCTCTTGATGCCCATATTGTACCTAACAGTTTAATTCTAATCACCGATCTGCCAAAAACAAATTATTTTGCTAAAAATAGAATAAGCAGATCTTGAATGATGAAATTTTGATCTGTAAAGACATGGGGTGTATGATTCACATCCAAGGAAGCCCAATCCAATGAGATTCCTAGATCTAGATATTGAGACTAAAGGTAATAGAGAAGATCTACAAAGACAAATGAAATTATGGCTTGATTATAGGAGCTTACTATAGCCAACTTACATTGGTTGATTCAGTAAAATTTCCTATCCTATTCTAACACTGTTAGGATGGGCTATCCTATTATAACATGGTATAAGAGCCTAAATTCCCACATCTCCTTCTAGTTTTTGAGCATTTTTTCATTTTTAAAAGTCTTGAGGTCCCTGGTTTTTCTTTGTAGTTTACCAGCGTATTAGATATATGTTTTTTTTATTTGTAAGTTATGATTTTGGTCACTTTCTATACATTGGATGGTCTGTTTTGTTTGTCTATTGGCTTGCCATTGAAATTGACATATCATATTTTTTTTGAATGATTTCTTGTTCAATATATGTTTCATTGACTTGTAAATATGTCCATCTTGTTAGTTTGTTGTCCCACGACTTTTATTTGATTAGGAAATTTATTTTATTGGCTAGTTAGGATAGTTCATCGATGGTCACCTTTATTTCTATGATTGTGGATGGTAAGATAGAGCTTTATGGTGCCTTTGAATTTTTTTTATTTGTAAATAGTTTGATTTGAAGCCTTTCATCTGTGTAGGTGGTTACTTTTTCATTATGAGGCACCTTATTGATTGGTGAATTATTTCGATCGATCTCCTCTCTTGCCTAGCTTTCTTTATGAAGTAGTTTGCCGACACAAAGTCACCTTAAATAGAATAACCTTTCTTTGGAATTTGAACATTTGAAGGATTGATTGTCATTTTTTGTATCCTTCCACCTATTTTCCAAGTGGTTGATTGTTAAAAGGCTCTTCATACCTCATTACCTCTTCTCAATACAGTTTCATGTGTTGATTACCTCTTTTCTGGAGGATATTTGTGGACTGGCTCCTAAGTATAGGATAAATAGGCATTACATACCTAATCAAAATTGATGGGGTTAAAAATGGGGATATATCCCTTGATTCCCATATTGTTATTTTTTATATATTTTTTCTCAATTATTTCCTATTTTTTCCTCCAAAACTTATATATTTTTTACTTATTGCA
The DNA here is from genome assembly GCA_018584345.1 of Thuja plicata. Lineage (NCBI taxonomy): Eukaryota > Viridiplantae > Streptophyta > Pinopsida > Cupressales > Cupressaceae > Thuja > Thuja plicata. Next base: position 2,282,999 of record MU227445.1, read on the forward strand.
TTGTCTTAAAATGGAAGCACTTACATGTTAAGATAGTTTGTCCCTCCTTAGGGGGTGTTTTGGGCCATCATGATGTTATCCTCTCATTTCTTCCCCTTCTCCATCTTTTGTGCCTATTTAGGACCCTTATTGGGCCTCTCTGGGCACTGTTAACCCCACCTAGCACATTTTCTAGGGGTCCTGACCCCCTGGGTCAAGGTCGTCCTTGACCTTGACCCAGGTCCCTCTTTTAAATTGGAATTTTTTCAGCTATTGGGGGAAACTAAAAATTTTAATTTTCCCTCTTTTGAGTCAGGTGTTTCAGGTTCCAAAGTAACGATTCTTAAAATATATTTAATATAGGTCCACTTCTAGGAGTATAGGCCTAATTGGAATTTAATTCTCCTATGTCGGCCTCTCTAGAAGTTTTTTCCCTAGACTTGTATATAAGGAAGCCTTTGTCCTCTCATTTTCTAAAAGAAGACAAAAATAGACAAGATTTAATGATGAAAGACTTGAAGCACCTAAGCATATGAAGCAATACTATCTACTTGGAGACAAATTAATTATCTTTTGCTTTCAAGCATCGATGGTTCAACATTCTTCTCAAGTTATCCATTGAAGATCAAGGATTGAAGAATTCAAGCCTTTGAAGGGATTTGGTTCAAGCATTCAAGATACATCATTCAAACCCTAGATCTATCCATCATGGTGGTGTGATCTTCCTTCAAGATCCTTTGTGCATCCTCAATATTCATTCATTCTTCCTTCAAGGCGGATTCCAAGCATACAATCATAGAGGTTTTTATTTATATTTATGGTTGAGTCCAAGCTTTCATATTAACATACTTGTATACATTTGAAATACAATTGCATATCTATTAAATATCAGAGCTTCGTTGTTAGATCTACTTCTTCTACTTGCTAGCATTCTCCATTTCAATTATTGATTTCAAGGTTAGTTCTTAAATCAGGCTTTAACTAAGGCAAACCACTCTGCCAACAAACAAAACCATTTCTCTTATAGGTACATGTATAGGATATAGAATTACAGAGAAAATTCAGATACCCCTTTCAGCCAACTTTTGGGATCTGTGAATAGAATTTCCCTCAGAGAAGTGCATGTCAAGATCAACATAAAGGGGTACAATTGCACCCCTGCATCTAGGTCAAGGTTGACCTGACTCAGATAAGAAAAATATTTTTGGGTTTTCTCCATCTTTGTGTTTCTGTTCGAGATCTGATTGCAAAATTTCCAAAAACTTAGTACAAACATCAGAAAATAGGTATTTCTAGATCTACTACCTTCCAAGATAAATGTTCCATTTCAATTAATGTTATAAGAAATTCATCCTAATCTTTCACTTTATAATTTAGAAATTAGACCCACTTCCCCTCTTTATCCATAACTAGTTGATTCATTTTTGCATTGATCGTCTCCTTCCGATTAGTCAATTGGTATGTCCTTTTTTTGGATTAGGAGGCCACTTATTTCCATCAACAAATAAACACTTATATAAAAATATATTTAAATACACACACACACACACACACACACACACACACACACACACACACACACACACACACAACCTGAAACAACTCTTTCTTTTTGGTGTTAGATGCTTTTCCTCTTTTCCTTAAGACTAGCTTTTGCATAAATATTATATTATTTTTATTTTATGCTCTTGTATTTTAAAATATAAAAAAATATACATACTCATAAAAATACAAAAAAAATTCTTGCATTTCATTCACTATGAAGATCTTTAAGATGCTTCAGGGTATGGTTATTTTCCTCATTATTCTTCTCTTAGCATCTCTTTATAGAACTTATGATTTTTATAAGAGTATCATCCATTCCATCATGTTTTTTACTCTTCATGTTTCACTTTCAAAACTTTCATTAAGAATTTGTGTAGCCGACTTGTTTCTTTTTTGGATTATGTGAAGAATTTTGTAGATGATACCCCATTACCTAATCTTCCTAATCCTCCTAATCCTATCCTTCCTAATCTAGTTCCTAATATTCTTAATCCTATCCTTCCTAATCCAATTCCTTATATTCCCACTCCTATTTCTCCATCTTCTATCCCTAGTTCTTCCCACATTTATGATTGGTCTCAAACTATGGTTCATGATGTAGATGTGCAAGAATCATTTGATTTACCTTCCCCTTCTTATCTGATCCATGATGATATTAAAGGGAAGAGAAAAGAAGCTTCTTCTAAACCTATCGTTTCACCTTACACAACATTTTCTCATGATCACCGTAAACAATCACCTCCTGTAGAAGCTTTTCAAGATATGTACAGTACCAGATACCATATGGTGGCTAAACAAGGTTATAAGGGTTTAGGGCTTGGTGTTAATGAACATGGTATTAAATATTCAGTTCATCTATCTCCTACACAAGATTGGCATGGTCTAGGATTTTTTCTATCTCAATTTAAGGTGGTTGATTTTGATCATCACCCTCCTCTTCATGTTCATCTTCTAACACCTGATGAACTATAACTGATTGAATGTTTGAAGATGTTAAGTTGATGATCACCAAGCTAAAAAATGTTAATGCAAGAAATTAAATTAGTTAATGTATTGTATTTTCATTGATGTCAACTTGATATAATCTGATTGGTTATATACATAGTGTAGAAGACTTCAAAGAACCAGAAAGATTAAGATTATGCTATCAGTAATACATAAAAGTTTAGTATTCACCAAAGTGACAACAAACACCAATGGCCAGTGCACCCCAATGAAAAGAGAACCCCGAGAGGAAAGTCACAGTGATACTCGAGCAAGAAACCCAAGAAAGCATTATCGACGAGTAGAATCACAGTGCCACCTGATGGAAAGACAACCCCGATGGATAGAGATGCCCAAGGACAACTAAAGTGAACACTGAGCTAACAACGAGTTAAACACTAAAAAGAACTAAAGTTCAAAAATGACAAAAGACTTAGCTGGCAAGAGCTAAAGAAGGAGTTAACTAGTTGTTAACATTGTTTTCATTGACAAGTTAAAATGTAGAGATAAGAGAGAGATTTAAAGTTGTTTTATTCTAGTTGTCTAAGATAAACCTATGGGATAAAACTGAAGTAGAGCTTTAAACCAAGAAAGGCGAGAATTATGGATCAAGCCTAGAAAAAGAGAGTCAAGGACTTAGAAATGGTGAAATAATGTCTATAAAGAGAAAAGATAATTCATTATGAATGAGGGGTGAATAGAGAAGAGGATGATGAAGAGAATACTAGTGAAGGGAGACTTCATATAGTTCTGATCAATCAAGCTAAAGAACAAAGCTAAAGATTTATGCGGACATCGAGAAATAGAGAAGCACAACATCACCAAGCAGTAAGAAGTGGAGCAAAGGTATTGAAATGAAAAATTGATCAGAAAGGTATTATGAGCTAACAATAGATCTGGACATCTCTAAAGTATATTTTTTTATATGAACATATGATATACTATTTCAGTTTAACCATTGATTCAGAAAACCTCTTAACCAAGCAGGATCTAAACAAATCCTTTATATATTGAGATACATTCCAAGGAGTGTCAAAAGGTTAATTCATGAAGATAGCATAGTGAAATACCAAATATCGAGTGATCAACTGTTAGTGATAAAACTTCTAACAAAGTTGCACTTAACAATGTGTTTGTAACCTTTAATAGGTTTTTCTCTTCACCGAGCTCACTTCAGAAGAGTGAGAATTTTGGGTTACCGATCCCAAGTGGTTTTTCCCTTAACAGGGTTTCCACATTAAAAATCCATGTGTCAAATGTGTTTATGAGTCATTGATTTCATGTTTTTCTTTACACATTTCTAAAACAAGATTGATCAGTATACACTAACTTATTTACTGTATTTCAGTAAATGATAGACTACTAATCGATAAAGATCAAGAATAAGGTTTAACAATGAGCTCTGAGCAATATTTATTTGAGAAGATAATCTAAAGGTATACATATTGTAGGACTGAAGATAACTAGAGGCTTATAATTGTGGTAATAATTTTTTGGGTTAATTTATTGGAATATTATTGAGGCCACTGATTCAACCCCCTCCTCTTAGTTATTCTAACAATTGGTATCAGAGCTTGTGTTCTTAGAAGGAAGGTTTCAAGACCCAAGCAAAAGATCCTAAGATGAGAAAATGAGATGTGTCAAAGTTTAATAAGGACAAATTTGCATCATGGATAAGCAGGATAAGACTCCACCTATCATGTATTGGACATGATGTTAGTCAATACTTGGATACTGAATATGTGTTTCCTACATGTCCTCAAACACTTGAGCAACTAAGAGAAAATCATGAGCATAACTCTATGATGATAGAACTTGCTTCCTCACTCTTCGATGTTGATTTTCTAAATGTCAAAACCTGTACCTCTACAAAGAAAATGTGGGAAAAATTGAAGCTGGTACATGGAGGAGATGCTAATGTACTAAGAGCTAAGGTAGAAAGTTTAAGAGGTAAACTTTATGACCTAAGAATGAGAGAAGGAGAAAATATCTTTCAGTACAGCTGCATAATAAAAGAGGTAGTCAATGCTATCTGAGTTGTTGGAGGTGTAATTGAAGAAGAAACAGTGGTAAGAAAAATCCTAAGAACCTTATTATCTGTTTATGCTATTAGAGTATCTTCTATACAAGAAATGAGAGTAGTATTAAATAATAATGTCACTCTAGGTAGTTTGGTTGGTAGACTGATTTCATTTGAGATGAATAACTTTGATAACAGTGTCTTACCATCTATTGAATCTTCATTCAAATCTTCTTTGAAAATAAGTAAGTCAAGTCATAAACACACTATGACACATGATAGTGAAAGTGATAATGATGACCAAGATCTTGATGAGTTTGAAGCACTAATGGATAGAATATTGCAGAGAGGCAAAGGTAGATACAAAGGTAAATTACCACTTGTATGTTTTAATTGTAAAGAGATTGGACACTTTGCTCCTAGATGTCCTAACAAAAGAAAATAAGATAGAAGTAATGATAGGTCATATGAAAAGAAGTTTGACAGAAGTGATAAAAAAAATTACTAAAGCAAATGAAAATCTAAAAAAAGAGATACCCAAGACTACAAGGACAAAGGGAAGAAAGCTTGTTACCTAGCTGAGAACAAAGCTGGAGATACTGACACCGATTTTGATGAAGACATTGAGATGGTATTTATGGCCATTAAGGATGATTCAGACGAAGAGGAAAGGTATGTTGATACTGCACTCATATATAAGGTTATTAAGAATGATGTATGGATTATAGATAGTGGTTTTACTCACCACATGACCGGTGATAAACAAAATTTTGAAACTTTTGAGTATTATATGGTGGATCAGTAAGAATGGATAATCAATCACCTTGTCTAGTTGAAGGTAAAGGAACCATAATGTTGGATAACCTGATCAAATGTGAAAATGCATACTAGGTAAAAGGACTTAACTATAATATATTGAGTGTTTTACAACTGAATACATAGGTCACTGATTTTCAGTTGAGAACAAAAAGGAAAAGATCTTTAACGAATTAGGAAGGTTGATCGAAAGTGGTGAACAGACAAAAGGTAACCTATTCTATCTTGATGATATAAACACCACTTTTTTAATGGCTAGAAACAAAGACATATGGTTGTGGCATAAGAGATTATTTCATGTGAATTTTGACAACATGATTAAGATAAGAAATAAAAGGAAAGTAAGAGGCTTACCGAGCATGTCAAAGCCCGAGCATATCATGTGTAAGAATTATCAAAAAGGTAAGATGAAAAAGTCTAGTTTCAAGAGAAAAACCCATACATCTAATGTTGTTCTAGAATTAGTCCATATTGATCTATGTGGACCCATGAGAACAAAGAGTTACTATGGTGATAAATATTTCATTCTCTTTGTTGATGATTATTCTAGAATGATGAAAGTTATGTTCTTAAAAGAAAAATCAGAATCATTCAAGATGTTTAAATTGTATAAAGCTATGGTTGAAAAACAAAGTGGTAAGGAACTAGAATTCTTAAGATCAGATAGGGGAGGAGAATTTATTTATGATGAATTCACTAACTTTTGCAATGAGCATGGAATTAAAAGACAGGTTTCTACACCAAGAACACCACAACAAAATGTGATTTCTGAAAGAAGACATAGATCCATTGTTGATTGTGCAAGAACACTGATGATAGATAAAAGAATCAATCAAAAATTTTGGAGGGAAGCTATCAGTACTACTATGTACACATTAAACAGAGTACAATTGAATAAAGACACCAAAAAGACACCCTATGAGCTATGGTATGGTTACACACCCAATGTAAGTTACTTCAGAATTTTTGGAAGACAATGTTATATTTTGAAAGATGATAGAAATGGAAATCTTGACTCCAAAAGTGAAGAAGGAATATTTCTAGGGTATTCCACCAAGAGAAAGGCTTATAAATGTCTTAACAAGTCCTCTAGAAAAATCACTGAAAGTGTAAATGTCAGAATGGATGAATATGTAGAGAAAAATAATGAGGAAAGCATAAAAGAACTAGAAGAATACAACATGTTTGTTTACAATGAAGAACCTACCATTGTGCCCAAGAAATAGTGTGTCACTCTCAAGCAATGAAACATTGCACCTGAGCATTAGGCTGCAAAGACTGAAAATCAGGGAATTGCTCAGAATGATGTTTCAAGCGATGGAGATCAAAATGAAGGTCAAGATGATGATCAGAATGATGAACAAAGATCTGAACCAATACTTTCCAATTATGTCATAAGACACCATCCATGGAACTAGATCATAGGAGACAAAAAGGTTGAAATGAGAACAAGAAGTAAGTCACTAAACACTTGATGTTTGATTTGTGATTTTGAGCCTAAATCTGTTAATATTGCACTTGAAAATGAAGAATGGGTTAGTGCTATGAATGAATAAATAGAACAAATTGAGAAGAATAGAACATGGATATTAGTACACAAACCAGATGAAAAGAATGTCATCGGTACCAAATAGATATTCAGAAACAAGATGAATGAGAATGGAGAAGTCACAAGAAACAAAGTAAGATTAGTATGCAAGCGGTATGCACAAGAAGAAGGTATTGACTATGGATAAACCTTTGCACCCATTGCAAGAATAGGAGTAAGAATTCTTCTTGCTGATGATTCATTCAAAGGATTCAAGGTATACCAAATGGATGTCAAATCTACACTCCTAAATGGAATACTAGAAGAAGAGGTATACATTAAACAACTAGAAGGGTTTGTTGATCCTAACAAGAGAAACATGATTTGTTGACTACACAATACCTTGTATGGATTGAAACAAGCACCTAGAGCCTGGTATGAAAGACTTCACTCCTATCTCATAAGCATTGGAATTTTAAGAACAAGTGAAAATATCAATATGTATTTAAAAGAAGATAGCGATGATAATATTCTAATTGCTAAAATATTTGTTGATCATATAATTTTTGGGGGTAATGATATATTATGTAAATTTTTTTCTAATGAAATGAGAAAAGAGTTTGAAATTTCAATGTTTGGGGGGATCAAATTCTTTCTTGGTGTAAAAATTCTTCAACAAGATCCAAGCATATATATCACACACTCCAAATACATCAAGGAAGTGTTGAAGATGTTGAAGATTGAAGATTCCAAACTAGTTGGAATGCCTATGGCAATCGGATGTAAGCTGACAAAGGAAGATAAGTCAAAGGAGGTTAATCAAACCCTATATAGATCAATGATTGGTAAACTAATGTATGTTGTTCATACCAGACCATATATAACACATGTAGTTGGAATAGTTGCAAGATTCTCTGCTAATCCCAAAGAATCACACATGACTACTATCAAAATAATTCTGAGATATCTAAAGAATATCGAGGAATATGGATTATGGAATAAAAGAGAAGGAAAATTTGAGCTTCAAGTATATACAAATGTTGATTGGGCTGGAAAATTAGATGACAGAACAAGCACAACTGGAGGAGCATTCTTCATGGGTGATAGACTTGTCACATGGATAAGCAAGAAGCAAGGATGCATCTCACAATATACTGCAGACGCAGAATATGTGACTGCTACTACAAAATTCTCTAATATTGCATGGATCAAACAACTAATGGAAGGTATGAATATGAATATTCTTGAACCAGTCATTATCTATTGTGATAATACCAGTGCAATCAAAATTTCAAACAATCCAGTCATGCATGCTAAGACTAAGCATATTGCAATCAAGTATCATTACTTAAGAGAACAAGTGTAAGAGAAAGAAGTGATACTGGAATATGTTAAATCCAAGGAACAATTAGCTCACATATTCACAAATCCATTGCCTAAAGATACATTTGAGTACCTGAGAAAGAGACTAGGGGCTCGACCCTTGTCTATTGGTTAGTAAGTTGACTAGGAGGCTGCATTAGCCTACAAATAATCAGAAGACCATTCATGTTTATGGAAGTAAAGAGATGGAATGCAAAGATACATCAGTACACAATAAGGTACATATCTGTATTGAACACCACAGTCACTGTATTGCTGATGGATAAGGAAATTCAAGGAGTATATTATAAAAAGGAGGAAGGATATACTTCTGAATTGTTGTCAAATGGAGAGAGTATCCTTAGTAGATCCAAAGGAAATAAATTACATATGAAATATCCATCATGAGGGAGAGATAACCTAAGGGATAAATTACTTGAGGGAAAGAGTACTCTATATTGCTGTCAAAGGAAAAAGAGATTATCAAGGAGAGGAACAGTCAAAGGGAGAGACAACATCAAAAGAAGAGATTCTACATCAGAGGGAGGGATAGAATATGAAGCTTCTACATCTATCCAGTGATGGGATTGAATATTAAAGAAAGTACTTGGAAAGAAACAAACCTAATCTATATGAGCTTACTGAGAGCTAGACATTTGTATTGGTTATAGTAAAATAAAATTTGTATATTGATGAAAAACAACTAATATATATTTCATATTGTATTAGTAGTTATGTAGTGTGTTGCCATGAATGCAAAAGGGAGATATTGGTGAACTATAACTAATTTAATGTTTGAAGATGTTAAGTTGATGATCGCCAAGATGCAAAAAGTTAATGCAAGACATTAAATCAGTTAATATATTATATTGTCATTGATGTCAACTTGATATAATCTGATTGGTTATATACATAGCGTCAAAGACTTCAGAGAACTGGAAAGATTAAGATTATGCTATCAGTAATACATAAAAGTTTAGTATTCACCAAATTGACAAAAAACACCGACGGTCAGTGCACCTCGATGGAAATAGAACCCCGAGAGGAAAGTCATAGTGATACCCAAGAAAGAAACCTGAGCAAGCATTATCGATGAGAAGAATCATAGTGTTATCCGACGGATAGACAACCCTGATGGACAGAGATGCCTTAGGACAACTGAAGTGAAGACTGAGCCAATGAGGAGTTAAACACCAAATAGAATTGAAGTTCAAAAATGACAAAAGACTTAGCTAGCAAGAGCTAAAGAAGGAGTTAAATGGTTGTTAACATAGTTTTCATCGACAAGTTAAAATCCAGAGATAAGCTAGAGATTTAAAGCTATTTTATTCTAGTTATCTAAGAGAAATCTATGGGATAAAATTGAAGTAATTCTTTAAAGCAAGAACAATGAAAATTGTGAATCACACCAAGTACAAGAAAGTCAAGGACTTAGAAAAGGTGAAATTAGGTATATAAAGAGACAAGGTAATTCATTATGAATGAGCATTGAATAGTGAAGAGGATGCTAAAGAGAATACTAGTGAAGGGAGAATTCATATAGTCCTGATCAATCAAGCTAAAGTACAGAGCTAAAGATTTCTGTGGACAACAAGCAACAAAGAAGCACAACATCACCGAGCAGAAAGAAGTGGAGAAAAGGTATTGAAAGATGACACTGATCAAAAATGTATTATGAGCTTACAATAGATCTGAACATATCCAAAGTATAGTTATTTATATGAATAGATCATATACTGTTTTAGTTTAACCATTGATTCAAAAAGTCTCTTAACCAATAAGGATCTAAACAAATCCTTTTTATATTGAGATACATCCTGAGGAGTATCAAAGGGTTAATTCATGAAGATAGCATAGTGAAATGTTAGATATCAAGTGATTAACTATTATTTATAAATCCTCTAACAAGGTCTCACTTAACAATGTGTTTGTAACCTTTAACAGGGTTGGCTCTTCACTGAGCTCACATCAGAAGAGTGAAAATTTTGGGTTACCGGTCCCAAGTGGGTTTTTCCTTAATAGGGTTTCCACATTAAAAATCCATGTGTCAAATGTGTTTATGAATCATTGCTTCCATGTTTTTCTTTACACATTACTAAAAAAGGATTGATCAGTATACACTAAGTTATTTATTGTATTTCGGTAAATGATAGACTCTTAATCGGTAAAGATAAAGAATAAGGTTTAACAATGAACTCTGAGCAGTAGTTATTTGAGAAGATAATCTAAAGGCATATATCTTGTAGGACTTGTTATCTATTTTTCCCTGACCTTGTCAAAGAAAAGGCTAATTAACGAGGATTAAACAAACCCTCCTACACTTCGAGCTCAATGGCTCAGGTGGGTGTACCTGTTGGATTCACTTCTTTCAGTCAATCAGGGGATGGATTCCTGCCCATCACACTTGATATAATAATCATTCACAACTCTTTAAACAGAAAGGGAAAATGATTTGAATAATTGATTAATGAAGAAACTACCAGACAGACCAGAGACCAGTGCCTTATTTATTGGGCAACAAAGTCAAACAGATGTGCAATCCTAGAAAACTTCTAACTCCAAACTCAATAACCCGAATGAAATGCCTTGCAAGCCATTCTTCTCATTTCAATTCCTGGACATCATATTCGTATGCACAGATACCTTGTAACTGGTATATTAACATGCCTTACAAGTTAATATACAAGAATCAAAACAAACATACAAAGACATCATACAAGTTCTAAACAGGGATTTCCTTTGATTTTTGTTAAAAATTATCTGAAACTATACATTGCAAGACCATGAACACAAAAATTAAAACTCAAAAGCCTGGAAGCTGCCCAGCAGCATAAATTTTAACCTCTTTTTACAATTCAGAAGAAAAACTCAGATATAGGAGAATGAGAGAAACAAATTTATGCTGCTAGGCAGCTTCCAGTTCTGAAAAGTCACTGACACCTGTCCCTCTCTCTCATAAAATATCTGCAACCACTTCCTTCTATTACTGCCAAAATCTGATTTGTTATGCCCTCAAATGGTCTCTAAAATCAGATTCCTCTCTTCAATACCTTTCCAACGGTATATAATAGCTGATACTTCTGATTAAATTTGCACCCTGAATCATCAAAAAAGTTTGTCTTTTCATGCACATTTTTAGAATATTCTAAAATATTTGAATATTTTCAATAGTCAAACTATTGAATTGAGATCAAATTTAAAACTCTATGCATTTTAATCCTATTTGCTGACATTGCTCCAGAAATTGACAAGTGGCGCTTGCTGATTTGTTCTGAAAATCACTTTTTTAACTCCTGACTGTCTCCATCTTGCCTCTACGAGTGCGCGACTGGGCTGAATCACTCACTCGCTACACTTTTCAACTTCATTACAAACCTTGTGCAAGTGTGCGATGAGTAGTTTCGGGCTGTGCGACTGAGCGACTAGAAGCTGAGCGACTGCGCGACTGGCTCAGTCGCGAGCTCGCACACCATTTTGAGCAACTCCATGAACTAGCGCGACTGTGTGACTACGCTCAATCGCGCACTCACAGTGATTTTTGGTCTAACTACATTTCTTCGGTGACTGCACGATGAGCTTGTCGCTCACTCGTGCAGCATCTGTCCTCGACCGCGAATCCTCTGCGACTGCGCGACGAGCTGCCTTTCTCCTCGGTGATCGCACGACATTATCTGCAAAATTTTGGCATCATTCCTCTAGGCATGCTTCTCGAGGCGCGATCTGAGCTTGAATGCAGAGAGCTTCCTCTCTTCATCTTCAAACTAGTATGTTTTCATTTTAGCTTATAAACATTTTGAAATGCAGCTATGGGAACAATGTGGGATAATTAGTTTTCAAGATTCAAAGGCATTTTCGGATTTCATGTTAAAACACAGTGTATAGCTCCTGCAAGTCGACCTCCAGCCCTCAAGGGCCTGCCAAGAGCCTCTAGGCTCTCATTGTTACTTTGGATGTTTGCGTTTTTGCATATAAAAATCAAAAAATGCCACCACAGGGACAATGTGGGACATCTCAAATACACTATTTTTCATCTTCCTGGGACTTATCATCAAAACTATTCGTTAATGGAAATTTTATCTGGCAAATGAAGACCACTATCATGTTTTAAAACCCAGGGCGCCACTTCATGTGGAGGAACATCTGCAAAATCAGCTTGGAAACTTTCAAAAAAACTCAAAATCTCTTCTCATAAGCTATCGCAGCCTACTGGAAGATGATTTGCTATGTAATTCATATCCAATGTTTTCAAAAAATACCCCTAATTCACTGGTTCTCCTTTGTTGGCATTGGCTATTGGCAAGGCAATTCATATATCTTCCTTTGTCATGCATAAAAGGGCTGAGGACTTAGCTTCACACCTGCTGATCACATAGTCTGAAAATACCTTATGGAATATGGCTTTATGCCTATGGATTGCATTATCATAGAAGTTTCAAAAGCTTTCTTAACCAATACATTCTGCACACCCCTCCTTTGGCAGTGTATACTTCTTCCAAAACATGGGCATTGACATATTAAACTGGCCCCCCCCCAAATCCTCATTGTCTGTGCAGACACTCTGCCATAGTCTGGTCCAAAAACTCACCTTTGACCTTTGATGCTGTGCTGATTACTCTCATAAAAATCCTCCTCCAAAATCAGCGCGGGCTCCTTAGCATCCTCCCTGTATTGCTACTGCCTTCCTCTGAAAATAGCGCAAGCTTATTAAGTTTAAAATGCCCTCCACTGGCAGCGTGGATTCCTGGGAAAGAAAGGATTTGGTAAGTTTCTTTTAGATTTTACAGTGTACACATCAGCACAGCCTCCTTCCAGATCATGGCCCTAACTTCACATTTTAACTATTATTGCATTTATATATTCTGAAACATAAAATACTTCCCATAAAAGTCAGCGCAAGGTTTGGTAAGAGCTCAATTTGCATAGTTTTAAAACATAAAAAACTCCCCTGTGCTGGTTTCCTTGGTGTGAGACTCCAATTACTTACAAAAGAAAGACTTCCCCTCTTCCATTCATGCTTGTGCTGGCTTCTTTTCATAGTTCATTAATGCAAACATAATTTATGTCTTATTAACGCCTTAACATGTGCCTTTTGCATTTATAATTGACTCAAAACTTTACCATCAATCAACTCCCCGTATGTGCTTTGATTACTATGTAGGAACAACGGTCACTTGGCCTCAAAAAGAAAGACACTCAAGTTGGGAAGAGAACTGATTAATGCCAATTTGCAGTTCGATTCATTATTGATCTCCAAATATATTGATGTTCTTTGACAACAAATATCCCAAAAAAGAAAACCATGAATTGGACTAGATCCGAGATTTACAATTGCAATAAGATTACCAACAATTGAGGTTGCACATAGAGCCCCTTTTCCGTAGCCATTACTTGCAACCCTGGTCACTTAAAATGATCCACCACACAAGGACAATGAAGCATTGAAATGGCGGTGATTTAACAACTTTTCACATTTCCGCAAACTTAACACATTAATGGCAACTAACCTCCGGGGCTGCCTTCAAAAATTCACTGAAACAAGTAATCAGACCTCGTCACTTGGAAAAATGATTCATTGATGTCTAATGAATATGCATGTGCAAGGTCTCCTTCAGATTGATTTTCAGACACAAGATATAGCAATGCAAACTTTGCACTTTCAGAAAACTAGTGTAGGTACAAATGCGGAATCACATAAATCGCTTTTCTTATGGACCATTACAAAATGAGTAAATCACATTCTGAAACCTTACCCTGAAGTCAGATAGTACATTCATATGCAATGATCATGATGCCCTGATTAGTTCCTAGAAACATCTTTCAGACAGAAAGATATTTTCTCTTGCAAAATGGTCATCTGAAAACTTAACTCCTTTCCGCACTGCAAACTGAATAAATTGCCTCTGAAACTGAACTTGCAAACTCATCAAATAGATCTTACAGAAACTCAACCCCTGGATCCTGATTTGAATGCCAGATGTAGAACATGACCCCTCAATTATCTTGTTCTGAAAATAGACCACTGAACTGATACCAATTCGCAAAGATAGCACCTTTACACTTTCTGAACCAAAACACAGTAAATATGCAAAAATCGGGTTCGGAATCGACAAAGAAAAGTGATCTACCGGATTGGTCAAAGTTTGGGAATCTTCAGAGGAGTTCATTCCTAGGTCTATAATGCAAATCCATATTCAATTATGTCCGACCTCGAATGGGGTACAAATAGGGAAAGGACAAAGTAGGCCATTTAATTCTGGACTCAGCATTTTCAGTGAAACTTCAATAAATTGAAAACACAATGGCTCTGGCAAAGTGGACAAATGGATTGGTAGGAGTCTGTAAATCTTCAGGTAGGTACACTCCTATGTTTTTAATATGAGGGACAAGCCAATTATCCAAAATGTTGACCCGGGTATAGACATTCAACACCTCAAAGTAGGTCACTTTCCAATTCTGAACTTGAATACACAGGAAATCAGATTTAATCACTGTCAGAATGGTTCTTGAAAACTTATCATCTGATTTCATAAAGATCTATAGAATGGAAAATATGGAGTGTGTGACCACTAGAACACAGTACAAAAGGAATTTTCTCAATTGGGTGAATTGGTCAAAAGTTATAACATGTCAAAAAGGGCTAGTCAGAAATCTGGACAAAACCAAGAAGCAAGATATTTCTGGAAGACCAACTTTGGGAGATCCAAATTACAATCAAGTGGACTCGAAATGGATTGACCTTTGGAACATAAGTTCTCTAATATGTATACTAAATAATCCCAAAGTGGCGGGCCATGAAACTTAACAGGGCGCAAGTTATTCAGAAGCAAACTAGGCCTTATACAGT
>MU227445.1:2298264-2360021 GCA_018584345.1 Thuja plicata
GGCCTCTTTCTGCATGCATTCAAAATATGCCTTTTCCACGAGTTTCTTAGGGCAACAATCTGCATTTAGAGAAAATTTCAAGTGTAGTCACTCCAAATTTCTTCAAAATTTGAGAGTACTAACAGGACTGAAGATAACTAGAGCTTATAATTGTGGTAATAAGTTTTTTGGTTAATTTATTGGAATATTTTTGAGGTCACTGATTCACCCCCCCTCTCATTTATTCTAATAACACCTTCCTTAGATTACCCTGATACCCCTCAAGATGTGGCTAAGAAGGTATATGTTCAGTTAATGAATTCTAAGAAAGAAATCTTTAAACCTATGCTGAAAGATGCTCTCTCTAAGTACAAATGTCATTTTTATTATAGTAATACACATTTACTTATTGATTGCATGCATTTCAAGATGTATGTTAGAGAAAGAGTTTCTTTAGGAATTATATCTCACTCTCATGCAGTATTGCAATTTCTTCATAATTTCCATTTTGGGAATACCCCTCATTCTTCAATAATATAGATTTTTCTCCCTCTTGCTTCTTCACTAGGGGGCAAGAGGTATTTCTTCTATTTTTATAGGATCCATTACGCTCTTAGCATGTATTTTGTTTTGATCTTAATTGGTTATTCTTTCTATATTCTACCCCTATGGTTTTGTATTGTGGTACATCCTTCCTTTTCTCATAATCATCCATAGCTCTGTTCTAATATTTATGATATATTTTCTAGGACATTTCTTTTGCAAAAATATCTCTTTGTTACAACATATCTTGATCTGATTGATGTATCCCTTACTTTCATCCTAGGGGGGAAAGGTTTTCCTTCTTTCTCCCTGTCTAAGGATCTACTTTCCTTAGCTTAGTGGCATTTGTTTATTCTGCAACATTATTTCCTTATAAAGACTTATGTTTTGGCTATGGATACCCTCTTATATGAGAGGTGATTTTCCTAGGTCATCACCTCTTCCTTATTTTGCAAATTATGTTGTTTAGAAACTATTTCCTTTGCTTTGGTTTAGAGTTTGCTTCCTTCATTCCAAGATTCATCTTCCTCTTGATTGCAGGGGGCTTGATGATTGAATCTTTTATCCCTCTTTGATTTTATTTGAAAGAGATATTATATCTGAAGCACTCCTCTATGGTGGGGGTCTTGTTGATAAGATCTCTTCCTCTTTGAGGATCCTTTTTCCATAAGTGACATATCCTTTTTCATGATTATCTATGCTCTTAGATGTAAGGGTCAATACTCGTCGCTAAGACTATAGTGTACATTGTTGCTAATAGGATATCTCCTTACTTAGTGAAGTAGGTATCCTCCTCTTCCTTATCGTATCTATTAGAAAGCCACAATAAGGAGGGGGCATATATAAGGTCTCCCTTATACTATAGTTTACATTTTACAATATGCTAAATCCTTGGAAGGTAACGCACATAAGTTTCTAAATCCTAAAGAGACACGCATTTTCATTTTTATTTTTTCTAAATCCTTGGAAGGTAACATACATAAGTTTCTAAATCCTAAAGAGATAAGCATTTTCAATTTCAAATATGCTAAATCCTAGGAAGGTAACACACATAAGTTGCTAAATCGTGAAGAGACACACATTTTATATTCCATAGTGATACAAGAATGTGGATCTATGGGTATTCCAAAAGCTCTAAGAAGACACATTACAATTACAAAGCATAGTTTATGGGTGAAGCTATTGGGCTCTCCCTCCTTGGTGATTCACAATAACATGTGCATCTTACTAGGCAAGGTAATTTGTCTCTCTTTTCTCTCTTTTTCTCTCATGCTAGTAGGATTAGATCATGAAGCTATGTTATTTATAGTGTTTCTCTTGTCTTTCTTATTCAGACATTTATGCTTTTATGATAGCTTTCCAAATATGATATTAGCATAGGAAGAATTTCTTGGCAAGGTTTCCTTTGCTAGTTGATTTGGGTTTGCTTTTGTACTAACCCCTCTTTTTTGTGTCTTTTTAGCTTTGTCTTTGTTTTCTCTTTGTTTTTGTGCCCTTGTGTGTGTATGTTGAGTTATAATACTTGTCCTAGGGGCTCATTTCCTTGACTAAGTGATTTTCTACCTTTTTGCAATCCAATGGAGTCTTTCTTCTAACTTTACCGTGAGTATGTTCGATTTCCATACTCTTTCTAAAGTGGAGGCTTAATGTATCATCTTAAAATGGAAGCACTTCCATGTTAAGATAGTTTAGCCCTCCTAAGGGGTTTTTTTGGGACATCATCATGTTCACTCATTTCTTCCCCTTCTCCGTCTTTAGTGTCTATTTAGGACCCCGATTGGGCCTCTCTTGGCAATGTTTACCCCACCTGGCATATTTTTTAGGGGTCCTAACCCCCTAGGTCAAGGTAGAACTCAAACTTGATCTAGGTCAAGGTTGACGTTGACCTTGACCTTGACTGAGGTCCCCCTTTTCAATTGGAAAGTTTGTTAGCTGTCGAGGGAAACTAAAAAGTTCATTTTCCTTCTTCTGGGTCAGTTCTAGGCATATAGGCCTAATTCGAATTTAATTCTCCTATGTTGGCCTCTCTATAATTTTTTTCCCTAGACTTGTATATAAGGAAGCCTTTCTCCTCTCATTGTCTAAAATAAGATGAAAAAAGACAAGATTTTAAGAAGAAATAATTGAAGCACCTAAGCATAAGAAGCAATATCATCTACTTGGACAAAAATGCATTATCTTCTATTTTCAATAATCCATGGTTCTACATTCTTCTCAAGTTCTCCATTGAAGATCAAGGATTCAAGCATTCAAACCTTTGAAGGGATTTTGTTCAAGCATTCAAGATTCATCATTCAAACCCTAGATCTATCCATCATGGTGGTGTGATATTCCTTCAAGATCCTTTGTGCATCCTTAATATTCATTCACTCTTCCTTCAAGGTGGACTCAAAGTATACAATCATGGAGGTTTTGATTTATATTTATGGTTGATTCCAAGCTTTCATATTAACATACTTGTTTACATTCGAAATACAATTGCATATCTATTAAAATTTTTGTAGCTTCTTCATTCTTCTATATGACAACTACATTGTTATTATGAACATTATGAGCAATGTTGGCTTGAGCATTCTTACCTGTTTCATGGCTATGAGTCTTTGTAGAAGGACTGAGAGTAGGACCATGACCATATCCACATTGAACCACCACCTCTTTTTTTTGTTTTGTTTTGTTTTCATATTCATTCCAGGATAACTAGAGTTTCCTTTGTATAGGTCTTGGAGGGCTAGTGCCTACTCTTTCCACTATTTGAGCCCATCTATACTATTTTGTATAGTTGTTCTACTAACATCCAAAAAAACCCTCAACTTATCCTATACCTTATCAAGGGAATCTTGAAAGCTCTTAATTTTGTCTTTGTGATCATCATCATATCTTCTATTCTAGTAGTAGAGGAACCCTTCTCCATAGGGGTATCCTTCTTAGTTTGAATAGGGATATTGACATGAAAATCAACCCTTAAGGTGTCCATAATCAGAGTGTCCAAACTAGGATTTTGGATTTCATTATTCTCCCCCACATCCAAATCAATTTATTTTTATTTTTCTCCAAAGACTTATCTACATGAAGAGGAAAGATTTTCCTTTTTTTCCGAATAACCAAGCAGGACAAAAGAGAGCCTAGTTTCTCACCCTTAGTTGACTTAGAAGATTTTGAGGATTCCCCCATCTTAAATTTTCATTTCTTAGAAGAGATAAGGTTAAATAGGTTTGAACCATAATAATCTAAGGGCACATATTTAGAATCATCATTATCGCTCTCATAACCATACTACTAATTAAGGGATAAATTGTCATGTTTTGGGTGCTTCTATTTACTATTATGATAATATGCATCTTATTCTTAAGGGACATATTCAGGGTCTATTTGAAAGTTAGATAAATTTTAGTTGATATTTTGAGAAAACTCAATACTCTATTTGGAGGGGTGGACTTGTTTAAAAGAGAAATAGCTTTGGAATTCTCCATTATAAGGAGAGTGGGGCCCTCGTGTAGGACTGGAGGAAAATTATTTTTCCAATGAAATTTAATTCCATGATAGATGGGCCAAGAGATATATTTATCAATTAAAAAATGGTTCAAAAATAATAAATGGTAACTAAATAAACTAGAAAAATGACCATCTATAGTTAGCTACCTCATTATTACTTCTACAAATTTTGTCTAAAGTGATTTTATTGTGGCCTAGTTTAAACCCTAGATGGTGGTTCTCTTGACCATCTCATGCCCATAACCTCTGAAGGAAATATTCATCGTTGGAAGCTACAATTGAAACAATTGTTATATTGTCATTGATGTCAAACCTTAACTAGTAAGACAACTGCTATCTTGTAAAGTACAATATCAATTGATTGATGAAGATTTGAAAAGAGGAGATAACAAGAAGACCTAGTGAAATAGTTGAGTTATGCAAAGATACAATGGTTACTTGATAAGATTGCATGTTGGTAAGGTAATATGTTGTTTATCTTTTATACCAAGTAAAGTTTGGAAGACTAAAAGTTTAGTCCTGACCGAGTAACAGAGCAGAAGATTAAGGAGCTTATGTATGTGTTGAGTGATGTGAGTGTCGACCGAGCACCAATACATGAGGAGAAAATTTAGTGTCAACCAAGAATCAATATTTAATGAGCATTAGTAAATTACCAAGTTATCTAGTGATGACAGAGCGGAAGAACATAGTGATGACTGAGTGTTAGTATTTGACAGTTTGAGGAAGATTTGAGATCCTAGCCAACATAGTTAATTTCTTGGGAAATGTCATGTATTTAAGATAAGGATGATCATTATGGAGAATTAAATGAGAATTTAATATGTTTAACCATTTTTATGTATGGATTCAAGGAGTTTTAGGATGTATTCTACAAGGTAGATGGTAAATGAAAAGTTGGAAGGATTCATTGGATCTGACCAAACCCTAAGATCTACCATGAAGATTAAGTTGAAAAAAATCTAGCTACCTAATCAAAGAGGTATAAGATTAACCTAAATTTAGGTTATGTTGTGTGAAGAGGTTTATTCAGTTGATTAGAAAATGTAAGGAGAAGGCATAGAAGGATGAGAAGAGCAGTGCATGACTGCATAGAGGTGATTGCTTGATGAATTCCCAAGAAGATCTGAGTGATAGAGTTGACAATGAGGTTAGTCAATGAATTAGCATTTGAGTGAAAGTGGATCTATATTTGCAAATTGAATTGTATGTGTTAGATCATATTAGTGTTACTTTCTAACCATTGTATCATTCAAAATCCTTTTAAACAAGGTTGACCTAATAGTCATATTGTAAATCCTTTAATCAAGGTGACATTCTAATGGAATGATCTAATTCCTCTAACAAGGCTCACCTTTAATAGGGTGACTAAATACTTGAAAAAGGTCACATTTCATAGTGTGTATTGTAACCTTTAATAGGGTTGGCCCCTCACAGAGCTCACTTTAGAAGAGTGAAAAATTGGTAGCATGTTACTGGTGGTTTTTCACATATTGGGTTTCCACGTTAAATCCTGGTGTCATACTTGTATGAATGTTATCTAGTGCGTTGTACTATTAAGATTTATACATTATTCAAGTTTATTATTGTAGGATAGTAAACTACAAGTTTATGCTACTGATTATATATAATAGAAACTGCATGAATTGGTGAGTAGATCTAAATTGGTGAAAGTGTTTGAAAGTTCAATTGGTACTTCTAGACCTGAGGATAACTGATTCANTTCCCCCCCCCCCCCCCCTCTCAATTATTATAAATCATTTTAACAATTTGTATCTGAGCATTGTGGTGCTTGTGAGGAAAAGTTTGAAGGTACTTGAAGCTAAGGATCAAGACGTATAAAAAGGAGGTACCAAGGTTGAACAAGGAGAAATTCCCTGCATGATAAAGTTTGATGAAGTTGCACCTAGATAGAATTAGAGAATTAGAAACATACTATGTGGAACATGACTACATTAATGTGCTGACAATGTTGACAGTTGAGAAGATGAAAGAAAAACAAGAACATAGCCAAGCAATGTTGGAGATTGCATCATCCCTAAGCTATCCAAAATTTGAAGACATAAAATATTATAAATCTGCAAAAAAAATGTGGAACACATTAGAAACTATCTATTGAGGTGATACAAATGCACTGAGAGCCAAATCCAAAACCTTTAGAGGCAAGTTTGATGAAATGATAATGTTAGATGGTGAAACTATTGTTCAATATTGCAGCCGAGTTAAGGATGTTGTGAATTCTATTAGAGGAGAAAATGTAACTATTGGTAATGATATTTTTATTAGAAAGGTACTAAGAACCCTACTTACTATTTATGCTATTAGAGTATCTTCTATACAAGAAATGAGATGTACTCCTGGTTGAACAAGGAGAAATTCCCTGCATGATAAATTTTGATGAAGTTGCACCTAGATGGAATTAGAGAATTAGAAACATACCATGTGGAACATGACTACATTAATGTGCTAACAATGTTAAAAGTTCAGGAGATGAAAGAAAAACAAGAACACAACCAAGCAATGTTGGAGATTGCATCATCCCTAAGCTGTCCAAAATTTGAAGACATAAAAGATTATAAAACTGCAAAATAAATGTGGGACACATTAGAAACTATCTACCGAGGTGATAAAAATGCACTGAGAGAAAAATCCAAAACCTTTAGAGACAATTTTGATGAAATGATAATGTTAGATGGTGAAACTATTGTTTAATATTGCAGCTGAGTTAAGGATGTTGTGAATGCTATTAGAGGAGAAAATGTAACTATTGGTAATTATTATTAGAAAGGTACTTAGAACCCTACTTACTATTTATGCTATTAGAGTATCTTCTACACAAGAAATGAGATGTACTCCTGGTAACAACTTAACTCTGCAAGGTTTATTTGGTAGACTTACTACTTTTGAGTTATAAATTTTGATAATTTCATGCCTCACAATGTTGATTCTGCATTCAAATCACAATTGACTCTTGATAAATATAATAAAGGAAAAGAAAGACACTTGAATATTGAAAGTGACACTTATGATGATGATCTTGGTAAAATTGAGGTACTTATGGCTAGAAGACTACTGAGAGGAAAAGGAAAATTCAAAGGTAAACTTCCTATAATTTGTTTTTCATGTAACAAGGTTGGCAAGATGCATTGACAGGAATGACAAGGATGAAAGAAGAGAAAAAAAAGTACAAAGACAAAAGGGATGACAAAGATTTCAAAAGGTATAAGGACTATAACAACAAAGGTAAGAAATCCTTTTATATTGTTGAAGAAGAAACTAGTAGTGAATCTGATAAATCCGATGACAATGATATAGAAGTTATTTATGTTGCTATGAAAGATGATTTTGATGAGGATGAACAAACTGCACTTATTTCATATTTTAGTAAAGGTGATAGATGGAAAATTGATAGTGGTTTCTCACATCATATGACTAGTGATAGAATAAATTTTGAAACCTTAAACTATTGCAAAGGTGGTAGTGTTAAGTTTAAAAATGATAAACCATGTCTTGTGAAAGGAAAAGGATCAATAAAATTGATTGATAAGATCACATGTGACAATGCTTATTGGGGTGAAGATCTCAATTGGAACTTGTTGAGTGTTTCTCAGTTGAACACTTTTGGATAGCGCATTGAATTCTACCATAGAAAGGCTAAAATATTTGATGCTATTGGTGAACTAATTTGAAGTGGAGTACAAACAAGAGGTAATTTGTTCTATCTAGATCTATTTGATGAGACATGGTTTTTTGCACAATATGATGATGTATAGTTATGGCATAAGAGGTTGTGTCATGTGAACTTTGACAATTTGGTAAACATTTGTAAGATTAAAAGAGTAAGAGGGTTACCAAGATTGAAGAAACTTGATAATGTTATGTGTAAGCGATGTCAATTGAGAAAAATGATAAAGTCTAGTTTCAAGAGAAAAACCTATACTTTAGATGATGTTTTTGAATTGGTTCATACTAACCTTTGTGGCCTATTGGTGTGAAAAGCTACCTTGGTGATAAATATTTCATATTGTTTGTTGATTATTATTCTAGGATGATGACTGTGATGTTTCTCAAATAAAAATATGATGATTTTCAGTTGTTCAAGTGGTATTTATCAAAAGTTAAAAAAGAGACACCTATAAGAGATTGATATGTCTGAGATTTGATAGAGGAGGAGATTTTATATCTAATGAGTTTAACTTATTCTCTAATGATAAAGGAATTAAAAGAAAGATGTATGTTCCAATAACTCCCCCACAGAATGGCATAGCCGAAAGAAGAAATAGATCAATAATGGATTGTGCTAGAAATATGATGATAAAGAAGAATGTTCCACAAAAAGTATTGGAGAGAAGCTGTGAGTACAACGGTCTATACCTTGAATCAAGTATAAGTCAAGAAAGGTACTGATATTACACCTTATGAGTTATGGTATGGTTATGAACCTAATGTAAAATACTTTAATGTTTTTGGAAGAAAATGTTATATACTAAAGGACAATAGAAATGGAAAACTTGATGCTAAAAGTGATGAAGGCATATTCCTAGCTTATTCTACTAAGAGAAAAGCATATAAGTGTTTGAATTAAAACACTAAAAAAGTTGTGGAAAGTGAAAATGTTAGAGTTGATGAATATGTAGAAAAGAATGATGTTGAATGCAAGCAAGAACCTGAAGATTACACATCGTTCATACATTTGATGTCTTCTTAGATATTTTTCTATGATTAATCAAAATGGATGATTGAAATAGAAAATTTGATTCGAAAAGTGATGAAGGAATATTTCTTGGATATTATACTAAGAGTAAAGCTTACAAATGTCTAAACAAGACAACTAACAAAATCATTGAGGGTGCAAATGTGAAATTTGACAAATTTTCTAAACTAAATGATGAGGAAAACATGAGAGAACCTGAAGATTATAGTAAATTTGTTTATTGGGAAGAACCTGATACTATACTGATGTATATTCCTAGAAATATTGGGCAACATGTTATTGTCACCGAGTAATAGGTAGCACGGACCAAGAAACAAGAAAATGCTAAAACCAAAGATCATGAACCAGAAGACAATGAACTGACAGAAGAAGATGATGAAGGACCAAGAGTTGAACATGTACTTTCTAAATATGTCAGAAGACACAATCCATGGGATTAGATCATTGGATATAAAAGGGAAAGCATATTGACAATAAGTAAGTTCAAAGATGACACTTGTTTAATTTTTGAATTTGAGCCTAAGAATGTTAGAGATGCATTCGAAATGAAGAATGGTTTAATTCCATGAATGAGGAAATTGAGTAGCTACAAAAAATAAGACATGGACATTAGTACTGAGAACGAGTGAAAAAAAAACATTGGCACCAAATAGATTTTCAAAAACAAATTGAAAAAAGATGGGAATGTACTCAGAAATAAAGAAAGATTAGTTTGCAAAGCGTATGCACAAGAAGGAATTGACTATGGAGAAACTTTTGCACCCATTTCTAGACTTGAAGGAGTAAGAATACTACTTGGATATGCTACATATAAAGGATTCAAGGTATATCAGATGAAGTCCACAATTTTGAATGGAATAATGGAAGATGAGGTATACATTGAACAACTTGAGGGATTTGTTTATCCTAATCAAACACACATGGTATGTAAGTTACACAAAGATTTATATGGACTGAAGCAAGCACCGAGAGCATGGTATGAAAGACTGCATTTATATCTTATAAGTATTGGATTTATTATAATAAGTGAGAAAAACTATTTGTATTTAAAAGGAGGAAATGATGATAAGACACTTATTGCTGAAATTTTTGTTGATGAGATATATTTGGAGATAATGATAACTTATGCACTTCATTTACTAATAAAATGTGGAAATAATTTGATATGTCGATGTTTGGTTATATTAAAATTTTTCTAGGATTGAAAATTTTACAACTGACTAGAGATATCTACATTACTTAATCAAAATACATCAAGGAACTACTAAAGACATTAAGAATGGAGCAATCAAAACTAATTGGAACACCTATCATGACAAGATGCAAACTGAAAAAAGAAGACAAGACACCTGTGGTAAATCAGACCTTGTACAGATCTATGATTGGTAAATTTATGTATGTTGTTCACACAAGACCTGACATTGCACATGCACTTGGAATAGTTGCAAGATTTTCTTCTTACCCTAGGGAATCACATATGACTATTGTAAAGATAATTTTTAGATATTTGAAGAATACTGAGGATTATGGACTATGGTATAAAAGAGAAGGAAAATTTGAGTTGAAAGTTTATACTACTACTGATTGGGCTTGAAATATAGATGATAGAAAGAGCACTAATGGTGGAGCATTCTTTATTGGAGAAAGACTAGTTACTTTAATAAGAAAGAAGCAAGGATACATATCTCAGTCAATTACAGAAGCAGAGTATATTGCTGCTACTGCAAATTGTTCTAACATAGCATGGATAAAACAATTGTTAAAAGGAATGAATGAGGAGATCACTAAATCAGTGATGATTTTTTATGATAATACAAGTGCTATAAATATTTAAAATAATCTAGTGATGCATGCAAAGACAAACCACATATCTATAAAATATCACTACTCGAGGGAACAACTAAAAGAAAAACTAGTACTATAATATGTACAATCAAAAGAACAACTTGTTGACATATTCACAAAATTTTTACCAAAGGATACATTTGAGTACTTGAGAGGTGGACTAGGGGTACATCCCTTATCTATTGGTAACTAAGCTGAGTAGGAGGTTGAATCAACCTTCATAAAATCAAAATATAAATCATTTGATGCAAATATGAACTAGACTAACACAGACATATCTGTATACCGAAAGGTACCTACTACACAAAAAAATAGAGATATTTTATTTGGCTACTAACGAGCTGCATATTTTATTTTTAGCATTGTTGTTCAAGGGAGAGATTCATGAAATATCAAGGGGATAGTTGATCAATGAAATATATATCCACTTAAGAGATTAAAGGGAAAGGGAGAGAAAAGACATATCTAATCTTCAGAGAGATTCAAGAGCTAAAACTTCAAAACTACAAGGAGAGTCTGCATGGTGAGTATTTTGTTTATACTGACATAGATTATATTCAAGCTAGGGAGAGATAAAAAATCTTGCAGTTGTAGAACAAAAGTTTGGTATTTTTTGTATGGAATTTTATATTGCATATTTCATATTTTGTTTCCATCAATGCCAAATGGAGAGATTGATGAACTACAATGGATTATATGTTTGAAGTCATTTGTTGATATTCAACTGAGTTGCAGAAGTGATGCTAAACATTATAAGTTAATGTATTGTCATGGATGTCAACTTATTTGAGTATTATTATGGTGGAAATTTTTTTTATGATCTGAGAATATGGAACAAACAATGCTTATGTGGTCAGTAAATGAAGAGTTCTGTATACACCAAGAGATAGTAATAACTAAGTAAAACATAGTGTATACTGAGCATAGTGAAAATTGAGGTAAGGATCACCGAAACAACATGGTTAATACTAAGACTGAGAAATTAATTCAAATTGAGGCCGACTTGGATCCTGAGCTGGAAATTGATGATTTCGAGGTAAAAGATAAATTTTATTATTTGATCAAATGGTTATAAAAATTCAAGGAAGATCAAATGACAGATATTGAAAAATGTTTTAAACACAACTGCTGAGGAAGGATCAAGCAGGAAAATAAATGATGGAGATTAAGTGGCAAGATCTGAAGGATGAAAATTAAATGATACATGATGTCTATATAAAAGATAAGACATTTTGATGGAGAGATCCAAATCCTAGAGCTTTCTTGCTCTTCCCAATTCTGCTTCTTTGGTCTTCTTAAGGTTTCTATCACCACCCTAACCAGAGGAAAACTCTATGATCCCCTATCTCCTTTATGATGACATTAAATTTCCATTAGTATGAAAACATCACTTTCGGTAAGCATACGCTGAAAGACAGAACTGAGCAAACCAAAGATGACAAAGTGCAAAGAGAACCGACAACAGATCTTAGTGTGTAAACCAAAAATGCAATGACAGAAAGATAAAGTGGAACCCGATAGAGGAACCTAACATGCAAGTTACAGTGCAGACTAACAAGACTGTTACAGTACAACCAATGGAACAAAACTAAAGGACAGTCAAGCATGACCGATAGAGAGAACTGAAAGAGAGTTGCAGCCCACAAAAAGTGGATCTGACTTCCATGTTAGATAAAGAAAGTGTATTCTATTTATAGGATATTTAATTGTTTTAAGTCCATTTATTTAGGGACAAGATACATGAATATAAGTGCTTTAATCAGTCTAACTGATTTAAAACATATAGACTAGGAGATCTAGGTATACGTTATAAACCTGATCTTAGAGTTAACATTATTTTTATCAAAACTTGATGAAGTCAATCCATCTCTAAATAGATGATGCAATCATTCATTATTATGGATGAATAGATGACATGAAGAGAGAGGAGAACATGAATGAATCAGACGAGCACATCTAAGGATCAGATTGAGAGTTTCAAGAATAGGAACAACAAAAGGTGAATTTGGTTAGCAAGAACCCAGAATAGAGCATACCGAGAATCAGAGGTATTATTCAATCACAATTAGATGATAATCTTTCTATGTAAAATATATTAGATCTATATCAATAATAGGAGATTGCATTTACCAGGTTAATTTGTAATTTTCTATCATTCTAAAAAGTGGAGCCAAGTGTAAAAATCCTTTCAGGGAAGGTGGATTTAACCATCAAACAACAAATCTCTTAACCGAGTGCACACTCAACAATGTGGCTAAATCTCTTAATAGAGTAGACTTTAAACGGTCTCCACCAATACTCCTAACAAGGTAGATCATCAGAAGTGATCAAATTGTAAGCCTTAACCAACCCCTTCCAATCTACAAATAGTGAATATTTTGTGGGTGTCATCCCCACCGCAGTTTTTACTTCCTCACAGGAGTTTTTTGCGATATCATATCTTATGTTGTGTGTCAATTTAATTTCATGAATGTTTCTATGAATGTTCACATGTAGGATAATGTTAGGATTTGATATAACTCACATCAAGATAGTATAAATCAGATTGAATGGATATACAATTGATTACAAAGGTTAATTCATAAAAGAGATATAAAAGTTTTTGAGGTACTGATTCACCCCTCCCCTCTCAGTACATACTTCCCATTAATCCCAACAATTGGTATCAGAGCTAAGTCTCTTTTTGGAAAACTTAAAGGCTTAAGACAAAAGATCATACAATGGAGAAGTACAAAATTGATAAAAATATTGAGAATAAAAATCTTGAAATTCATATGTTCTTTGAACAGTATAAAGAAGCTAGA
The DNA here is from genome assembly GCA_018584345.1 of Thuja plicata. Taxonomy (NCBI): domain Eukaryota; kingdom Viridiplantae; phylum Streptophyta; class Pinopsida; order Cupressales; family Cupressaceae; genus Thuja; species Thuja plicata. The sequence continues at coordinate 2,311,642 of MU227445.1, forward strand.
ATCAACATGAGACAACTGCTAGATGAAAGAATGAATATGTCATCTTTTTGTAATGAGACAGATTATCATAAGGAAGAGATACTCAATTTATTTGAGTCTTCATGATCAACTACAAGAAAAGCATTAGATACATCAGAAGAAATCATCACAAGTCTAACTGAAATCAAGCTAGATCTAGCTGGACAAGTTAAATCTCTGCAAATCTATCAAGAGACACATATGGTAAGGATGATTGATGTCATGAATAATGCTAGACAAGCTGAGCAAGAAAGAACACTAGATATTGATGATAGAAGAAAGATCACAGAAAAGATACAAGAAAAAGAGTCTGAAATACAAAGACTTACAAAGCATCACCATGAAATTACAAATCAGATTATTCTTATGAGTCAAGAGACAAACAGATTAAATGTTGAACTCGTTGAAATAATAGAAGAAATCGGTGAACTGAGGGATGAGAATGAAAAGTTGAAAAATGAAATAAGAATTCAGCAATATTATAATGAAATTATCAAAAAGGTTGAAGAAAGAAATAAAAGAATGGATGATTTTCTTGAAGGACAATGAAGAGTCAACAATAATACCGTTCTAGGTTTTACCAAGAATGGAGAATCATCAAATCAAGTTGGTCCAAAGAATGTTTACACAAATTCAAGACTAAGAAATCTTACATGCAATCATTGTGGAAAGAAAGGCCATACATCAAATGTATGTAGAGGCAAAATGAAGGGTATTCCTAAATCTACATCTTCATTCATAGGATTCTATTATAAATGTAACAAGAAAGGACATAAAGCATAAGAATGTAAGTTTGAGATGAAACAACCAAAGAAGGAAACCTACATATAAAATTACAATAGTGCATGCAAAATGAATGGGCACACAAGTATTGAATGCTGGAAAAAGAAAAGGCAAGCATGGAAGCCTAAAGGTCAAGAAACTCCCTCTCAGCCAAAGAGAGTCAGTCATCAATATGTATGGGACTAAAATACTTGGACAAATTGTACAACTTGTTGAAGATATGGTCACATTGCTACAAACTATATGAGAGAGTGGACTAGAAATTCTAGAGGCTGGACTAACCCCAGACTGGCATGCTTACACTATCATAAAGTTGGTCATCTCAAGAAAGACTACAAAAACTGAATGACAGAGACAAGAACATATCCCAATGGAAACACCATTGAAGATATCCAGAGGGCTAGAGACAAAATGTGGAGAAAAGCTTCAAGCAATGATGAAGCTGGACCAAGCAATGAAAATGGTGACACCCCATCCAATGGATTTGGTGACATCAGCGCCCCCACATAAGAAGAACAAGTAAGTATGGAACTACATTACCCATGTTATTATTTTACATCAATTCCATAATATATGTTGATATAATGCCAAATTAACATAAAAAAGATGCATCATGGTATTACTTGTTAAAATTTGTGATAACTATGTTTTTAGGCATATATACTGAAACTCGTCGGTATACACTCAAATATAAGACTACCTAAATGTACTGAGAAGTGCTAGTTGAAAGAAAAGTTGCTAAGTACAAAGCAAGCCTTGTTGGTAAACAAGCAAATGAACAAATTTTTCTGTGATACAGAGACCTATCGGTAAAAGAAAAGTGAAAAACAACTGCTCTGAAATAGTTTAAGTGTCACTGAAGGAAGTGAAGTCTTCACTGACAAAATCAATCCTCATATACCGAGGAGTTGGTAAGCATTTATGACACACTTTTTAGGGAAATGGCTATAAATAGGGCATCAGAACAACTCATTGGTTCACGACACCCAGAGCAGAGCGACCAAGGCAATTTTTGAGCACAGAGCGAAGGGATCATAGAGAGGTCATGAATCGACACACAAAAATCCTAAGCTATTTAGGAATCTTTGCAAGCACAAAAAAAAAGTTCTATAAGAATTGAAAACTCTATTTTTACGCATTAAGAAGGAAGCCCTAAATTTGAAAATGGCCTCGACTCCACAAACCGTGAAATCCAAGATTGCAAAGAAGGATGAGTTCAAACTCATTAAGAATTTGGCATGTGAGGAACCTAATTACAAGATCCATCTTGAGGTTGCCCCACAAGCTGACAATGTTGATGCATTTTTGCGCATTCCAGCTAGGGTTTTACTGGTTTAAGATGTTTGATCGTTTATACACTGCAAAATTATAGAGATATGAACATCAGAGGTTGAAGAAGCTTACAAAAAGTTGTGTAATGATGATGGAACACTTAGGGATAAGAAAAAACTTATTGAATTAAAAGGGCTCACCAATGCCCTAATGTTTTTGAAGGTCTTCAAAACCAAATAGATTCGGTTAGTGCTAAGTTGAATGCATAACAACAAGCTTTGGCTTGATGAACCGAAGGTAATAACTTGAGACATCATTCATGCAGTTACCAGATACCCCATAACTGATAAAGTTAAGGCTCTCTAGTATCCATCGAAGGCCAAGACCGATAAAATGGCTAGAGCCAAATGCGATGGTAGAGGAATACAAGTTACAACAATAACCGATGATGAGATTAAGTTTGGTGCATGTATTTTGGGCTATAAATTCTTCCAGGGAAGCAGATTGAACAACATTGCATCAGGTGCAGTGGACACAATGTTCAAAATTGTAAAGAAGGGGACACAATTAGATTTATCTGAGCTACTCCTTAATCAGCTGAAGGACAACCTAATGACTATCAAGAATGCAAAGTCAAACACTTGTAAGTTTAGCTCACTAATAATGTGTATCTTCTTTTATTTTCAAGAAACATTCCCACTGGTAGGAGATGTTAAATGGGACAACACCAAACCGGTCACAAGAAAATCAGTGAGCACATAGCTACACTGGGAGATAACTTTGAAATAATCATGGATGAATACTTCAATGTATTCAAAGACCGAATGAAAAAAAGGGTAAGAATCCCTGAGCAACTCATTGAAAAATATAAGGATGAGATATGCTTCATGGTTGACACTGACAATACATATATGAAACCTATTGTACCAAGGACAGCATGGTTAGAACCATTAGAGTATGAGATCAAGATTGATCTTGCAATGAAGGCAATTGATGCCTTGATCAATGAACCATTGGACAAGAAACAACCAAAATTTGGAACATATGAAGAGGCCAAGACAAGAATAAAATCTGGCCTGGTTGTGAAGAAAATTTTCAGGAAGAAAGACAAAATGGTGAAGAATCTTAAAAATATACATGAAGAAGTTGAACAACATGAAGAAGTTGAAAAGGTGGAAAAAACTGAAGAACAGTTATCTATCAGTAAAGATTAAGGAAAGGATGACTCTGAGGAAACAGATTTAGGTTCACCACCTCCTCCACCAACTAAAAGGCCAAGGACAACAACTACTCTAAGGAAGAATTTGAACAACATGAAGAAGTTGAAAAGGAGGAAGAAAAAGAAGAACAATTATCTATCGGTAAAGATGAAGGAAAGGATGAATATGAGGAAACAAAGTCAAATTCACCACCTCCTCCACCAACTAAAAGGCCAAGGACAAAACTGCTTCTAGCACAAGAAGCCAAACATCAAAATATTCTACTCCTTCACCTCTAAAGAAAGGAAAGGTCAGGACTTACAAAAGGAAAGCTCCCACACCGAAAAGAGGACAAAACAAGAAAGGAAGGAAATTCATAAGAACCCGAGAGGATATAGAAGACACCAAGTAGGATGAAGCTATTGAATTAGAAAGTGTCAAGGTAAAACAACCTGACTCTATTGATGAAATTTTTGTATATATTGCAGATTATAGATCTGTTACAGATCCAAACATTAGAAGATGACCGAAACTAAATTTAGACTATCAAAATAAAATTGAGGACACCGTGATAGAAAAAATGTGCACAACTTCAAATATATAACAGTACAATTTGAAGGCAGTTATTTACCAAGGGAACTCTTGGATAGATTATACTCCCATTGGACATTTGCATTGAAGAATGAGAAAGAGATAATAGAGAGAGTACTTTTTCTCTCATGCCACCTAAATCAAAGAAGGTTGAAATTGATGAGATGATGGAGAAGTACAAAAAGGAGTTCTAACCAAAATTGAGAGCATACAAACTACTTGAAGGAAAGCTTATAGAGCTTGAGCAAGTCAACCATAAGAAATGGTGCAAGATCATGAACATGCCTGCTGAGGAGGATAGCCTTGATAAAGACCTTCAACAACAAGATGTTTACAAGGAAAATCAAGATGACACATCCATTGAGTTAGATAAAGAAGAAGATGATACAACAGGCAACAAGAATGCAGAGGTTACAAATGAAACATGAGAAGATACCACAAAAGACAACATTGTGGACATTAATGTCATTGACATTACTGATGACCCAGCAGAGGAAGTGAATAAGGATGAAGATGTCACTATTGCAAAGGATAAAACTGATAAGAAGGACACAACGATTATTACTGCTCAGGTGAACATTCTAGGAAAACTACCTATATTGATACAAGCTATTAATATCATGCAAGAATCAAGCAAGTCACCTAAGAAGGATACTCCAAAGGATGCAGGAGAAGAAGAAAACAAAGAAAACACTGATGGTTAGAAAGACATCAAAGATACTCAAGATGTAACCAACACTAATAAGGTTATTGGAGGAGATAAGCAAAAGCATGCAGAAACTCAAGACAAGAATGCAGAAACCAAGACTGATGAAGCAAAGGACACCAATGAAGGAGACAAACCAAAAGATGGTACTCCTAATAAAACTGACAAGAGTGCTACCGATGATGTTAAGGTGAATGTAGAGACATCTGCAGACACCCGACACACTGAAACCGATGCCAAGCAGTAGAAAGAAGTGCAATAGGTCACTTAATTGAGCACAACAGAGAAGGCTGATAAATTGGCAATGGTTTTACATTCTACTGAGTCAAAGAAGAAGAAGAAGAAGAAAACAAAGAAGAACAAGTTAGAGGTCACCTTGGATGAACTCATAGAAATACCAAAGTGTGACCCTTCTACACTTGACTTTGAAGCATTACAAGAATATGGAGAGATATGCCAAAGGAAGGCATTGCAAGAGAAGCTAAAGAAAAAACACAGGGACTCCATGGTCTTGGGGACAACATGGGACATTCTACATCAAATAGTGCCCGATGTTGATATTGATAAAATCAAACCAATACTTGATCAACTAGCTACCCTCACTGATGCAATCACAACTTAGAACAATGATGCTGAGAAGGCAATAGATGAGAGAGCTAAGATGAAGTACCAATAGAAGCTCATAGAGAACATCAACCAAGAAGTGGTGGTTAATAAGGTAAAGCTATCAGAATTCATATCTTAATTAGATCCAATCATATCTAAAGCTATATCCTTAATTCAAAAGTTAAGCATAATAGAAAAATTCACTAAGGAGAATAATGACAACATTGCAAAGCTGGATACCGATCTAGAAAATAGTATACAAAGCTTAACCACCAATGGAGACAATGCAGTCAAGCTGATTTATGAGAAGATTATTGAGATAAAAAGGTTAAGGCAAGAGCTATGGGAGGCAGAAACACATTTCAAGGAAGAAGTAACCGATATCCAAGCTCAACTTCCACCAAACCTAACAGTAGTCCTACAACATATCAGTTCAACAAGGCAACTGATAGCAACCCCAGAGATGTCTGTAGTAGACAACATCTATGATATGCACTTCAAGATTACACTCGAGAACATAGCTTTGGAGAACCTCAAAGAACAATGGGAGAAACTGATGGAAGAAATGAATTCTTCGCATTCCCATATTTTTGATAAGCTCTAAGGTAAAAAGATTTGTCCTTAATATCAACAAAAGGGGGAAAATGATATGAGTACAAAATACAAAAAGGGAAAATGATAATATGTACATTCATTCATTCAGATAAGAAAATGGTAAATAAGATATGTATATGTATATTCATATGGGAAAATAATAGTATGAGTACAAAGGAGAAAATAATGAAAATGATATGTATAAGGAAAGACATCATATATATAGATATACTGGCATATACATAGGGGGAGCCATTAAATGACTAAGGTTTATATATGTTGTATATACTTAACATTTTGTTAGTATTTTGCACATATTAGTTTTTGATACTAATGTCAAAGGGGGAGATTGATAACATTGGGTAAATGTACAGAGTTGTGTCATACTTGGGGACCATTTGGCTTATTTTGGCCAAACATGTTTCGGCCAAACCCCTTTCAGCCGAAACATGTCCGATTGTACATACATATTGCACACATTGTGCCATGTGGCGTCTATGTGGCAGACATGTTTCAGCCAAAAGGAGTTCGGGCGAAACATGTCCAGTCGAACCATGGTTTGACTAGAACCCTTGAAATTATATATAAGCCAAAAAAATCATTTGAGCGGCTCATTTGCACTGAGCACCTTACAAGAATTGCAGAGCGGAATAGGGGTACTTCGGCCGAAAATAGGTTTTTTTTTTTTTAATGTTTTTTTAATGTTTTTAAAAATGTTTTTAAGTTTAGTTTAGTTAAATTAATGTAGTTGTACTATTATTTGATGTTTTTATTTGAATTTTGTTATTTTTAAGTTTAGAAAATATACAATATTGTTTTATGTAGATTTAATGTTTTTTTTTTCAATTAATATTATATGTTAATTAATTAATTTAGTTTTATTACATTTGTTTGAAAAAGTAGAAAATAGTAGGAAAATGTTACAAAACAGTAGGAATGTGTTAAAAAATATTAGGAAAATGTTATTTAGTTAATTAATTTATTTTTATTACATATGTTTCAAAACATTAGGAAAATATTACAATACATAAAACCAACATGAAACTGAAACATAAATCAACATAAACTCTAACAAATTAACCCTAACATGAACCCTAAGAAAACCTTAGAAAAATTTTACAAAATATTAGGAAAATGAATTGTACAAGACATTAACTTATTATGTAATGTTCATGTATTAAACATAACATTGTACCCTAACCTGTGAAACCGTAAAATGAAACCAACATCTTGAACCCTAACATGAATTTTAATATAAAATTTAACATGTGAACCCTAACACATGAAACCTAATATGAAACTGAAACATAAATCAACATAAAGCTTAACGTGATAAATTGAATTGTTTTTTGGAACATACATGTACATTCAATCTACTTGTTTTTTTAAATCTATTTTATCTATCACGTGACATGGCATTAGCTAGAAACTAACATGAAACTGGAACATGTTAACCAACATAAAACCTAACACTAAACAAACATATATACAAACCCTCACCATAAACCTAAACCCTAACATGTTCAACCAACATATGAACCCTAACCTTTAACTAGAACATGCTAGAAACCAACATGAACGGGCTAACCACAAACAAATTAATCCTAAACCTAATTGATAAATAAACCAAGTTGATCCCTAAACCTAAACATGAAACATTATTTTACATTCAACTCAGCTAGTTGTAAACCTACAGAAAAAATTGATCCATAACTCAAAACCTCTTTTTGTTAGAAAATATATGCCACATGTATGTACATATATATGATTTTAAATCATTTTTCTTTCAAATGTATATGAATTCAAGTGGTTTCTAGTTTATTTATTTGTAATGTACATGTGTTTAAAAATTTATAATTATTTATTAGAATTGGACCATATACATGTGCAGCTTGATCTAGACATATATTCTTCTTTATACTTTCGAGCATATATACATCTATTTTTTATATCACATGGCATCAGGTAGAGGGACATCGCCTGTAGATTCTAGAGATGCCAATGTATAGGGGGGTCATAGTTACCGATATTCTCATAGATTCACTAATTCTAGAGAGGACAGGGAGGATTTATTTTCCAGTACCATAGCTCAATTGACAAGAGCTATTGAGGTTCTCGATCAGGGTTTCCATTCATCCACCACCCTATCCCTAATAGGGATAGGGTGAAGGTCATTAGAGAGGACCTAGTTCGTATGATTGACATAGTTCAATAATACAACCCTTATGATAGTATATATATTGATACATTCCATACTTCTCTCTCCTGCAGCATTACTAGCGCTGTGAAGTATAGACAGATTTATTCAGAGGTCTCCACCACTATGGTGAAGACCATATTTCCTTTTTACTGAAAGAGAGCACAGGTCAGAGGCTATATAACTACACGGTGTGAGGATGACCTTTTTGGACCATTTATATATCCTCGATGGTTGGCTTCTCATCATAGGTAGCCCCAGAAGGATGAGCTTCCACTATATTTCTACAAACAATTGTTTGCAAAATTTCATTTGCATTATGATGTTGACTACACAGATTTTCCTGGTTATGCTGGGCAAGGGATGGGGAGATTATCAGATAGATTTAGAGGGCCTAATGCCCCAATACCTACTAATAAGAGGGCAAGGGTGGGTCCAAACCTTTTGGTCATACCAAAAGGTTTGGAAATGGCAGTTACAGGATAGACTGTACCTGATCACAGTATGAGGACATATGTATTTTCTAGTATCAGGAGTATCGCAACACAGGTTCATGAGATGTCATCTGATCATTTAGGGAGATACATGTTGCATTCCCATTCTGGCATTCCTCCACCTACACAAGCTTCATCCTCTAGTGATGATCCATACAGTATAGTAGATTTACCATCTCCCTTTGAGGTTGCATCTATATCAGATTTGGACCAGTTCCGTCGTACGTGTGCATACTTATCCAATGACCTACTTTGCACATATCAAGCTATATAGATTATCATTGGGATTCCTCTCAAGGATGTCCCAACATTTATCCCCACCATTCTTAGCAGATCTACTGGACCAGGTTCTCAGGGTGCATAGAGATAGGAGGCTGATATTTCTACACCGCCTACAACTCCTCAGTAGACTACAGTTGGTGAGGATGCACCTCAGCAGACTGCAGTTGGTGAGGATGCACCTCACTAGTCTACCTAGGCCACTTCATCACGTCCAGTTCATTGAATTTTTTCCAGCTTTCTTATAGATGACTAGATTGATCCCTCACATCTGTCCTTACATGATTCAGACTTACATGATTAAGAGTTGAGTGATATCGGGAGAGAACTACATGCTACTATGGTATATATTTATTTAAATTTTGATGTATTTATAAAACTTACACATGTAAATGACATAAATAATTTGAATTAATATATATATATATATATATATATATATATATATATGTTCTCCAGAGTATTCTGGATATTTTCTAGCATGGATATGGAGATTTATAGAATCTTGGCGATCCTGTGCATCATGACAGATAGTTAAATTTACATTTTTTTTCAAACTTAATTTCTCTATGATCATAAGTATTTAGTTTATTATACATGTGTGTATGCATGACATGTATATTTCTTTATTGCACACAGAGATCACTTGGAGGTGGACCATCATCAGGTCACGGATCAGGACATGGTCCTAGTTGAGACATTTCATTTCATCTACGTGTTATTTCAGATATTTCATCTACATATTATTTCAAACCTATACATTTACATGTTATTTCATATTTTAGACATTACATATATACATGTTCATTTTCATAATTTCATATATGTATGTATGTTATACATGTGAATGAGTTATTTCATACTTTAGACATTACATATATACATGTTCATTTTCATCATTTCATATATGTATGTATGTTATACATGTGTATGAGTTATTTCATATTTTAGACATTACATATGTACATGTTCATTTTCATCATTTCATATATGTATGTATGTTATACACGTGAATGAGTTATTTTGTATTTCATTATTTTATATATGTATGTATGTTATACATGTAAATGAGTTATTTCATATTTTAGCAATATAATAAATGAATTGAACCATAAAAATACAATTAACTAACTTATTCAATTTGTCATGTAACTAATTTAAAATAATCTAAAAGGGGATGTCTTAAGGGGATGTCTTAAGGGGGGGTATCAAAGGATACACATTAACACATAAATATATAATTACATACATATAAATAAGCAATATAATAAATGAAGTGAACCATAAAAATAAAATAAACTAACCTATTCAATTTGTCATGTAACTAATTTAAAATAATCTAAAAGGGAATGTCTTAAGGGGATGTCTTAAGGGGGCGGGGGTATCAAAGCATACATATTAACACATAAATATATGATAACATACATATAAATAAGCAATATAATAAATGAATTGAACCATCAAAATAAAATTAACTAACCTATTCAATTTTTCATGTAACTAATTTAAAATAATCTAAAAGGGGATGTCTTAAGGGGAGGTATGAAAGCATACACATTAATACAAATATATAACAACATACATATTTAAGCAATATAATAAATGAATTGAACCAAGCATGCATTTGTACCTACAAGTTCATGTTGGCGAAGTGCACGCTTCACACATGCTCCTGCTCCATCGTGCTCTCCTTTTCAATGTCCACTTTCAAAGAAGTTCCACAAAAACTTAACATTGCATCTAGCATGTTGCATAGCTAGCCAATTAAAGGCTTTTGCAGATTTAAATTGTCCTGCAAGATTAAGTTGTTACATATGAATACAAGATTATGATCACATAATAATTTAACAATTAATCAATGAGAATTTGAAATTGAATTGAAGTGTGCATACACTTAACTGCAAAACCATCAGACCAAATCCAGTTTTGTGAAGCTATTATCCCATGATTCACAATATCTTCAAAATACATTGCAAAACAATGAGCCACATAGCTCTTATCATGAACCTTATCATCGCTGATATAGAAATGAACCTCCTTGATGATATTGGGTTCATTTGGATTGGTACTTTCTACCTCATCCAAATCAAATTATGCGTGTCTATAGGTCACTTGCACAAATATTGAAACTTGTTTAGAATGATAATATTGAGCTTGAAGCTTTAATTGAGGGGAGAATGTATAGTTCTCAGAGAAATCTACAACTGAAAGAATACAACCAGGTGTAAAACAATTTTTTGAATCACGAAACTGTTTAGCTCAAGCCATTTTGCACCGTGATAATGCTAGATATGTGTATAAATAATAGTACAGAACCTAGTCATAAACTCAAGGTAGGGCATTTCACTCTCCTATATAATTTTTTTGGATTCATCTCCGCTCTTAGATCGATATGTCTCATATTCAAATCTCTTCCACAAAATTGGTATTGCAACATTAATATTCTCAATTTGCAATAGAAATTTATGTAAATCTCCACAATCACTACATGCACTCTTTATACATTGTACTTTGAACTCATCTAAATCTTCCGATTTCTCACATAATATAGACTTCACAAATCATGTCGTAGTTGTAGGGATGAGCATATTTGAATTAAGTACTGCCATAACCTTTTTATATGATTGCAAATATAGATGAAACTCAACATGATTTTGGCAACAACAAGTTTCACTTATCTTATTTATGCATACAAAGCAAGGGTGCAACCTCTCAAACATTCTTTGACATATTTTCACATCTGAAAATTCTTGTTTGAATTCTTCAAACAATTCGCTTTGTGTTGTATCTATAAAATTTTTTGGATGTGCAATTTTCATACTGGTCTCTTCATCTTTCATCTGTATATTATCACTTCTATTAGAAGAAACATGAGAGTGAGTGGTCCAATATTCAATTACCTGTCTTTTTACATCTTCAAAAATTTTGTCTTTTTGAGGAAGTCTACAAATATTAACCCAATTATTTTGAATATTTTCATCTAACATATTTCTCTTCCTGATATATCTTTTAATAGTTCTTCTAGATACATTTAGTAAATCAGAAATTGCATGTACTTGTTTTCTCTGTGTCAACCTCCTACTAGATAAAGTAGTCATCAATGCTCTACGTGCAACACTTAAATCAGCTCCTCGACTTGAGTTGTTAATGTCGTTCAATGCATCCTACAAATTTTCAACTATTGTTCGATTTACATTATCTCCTGATTTTTTCTTGTTATCAACACCTAACAACTCTAAAACAAGAGTCATTTATTTTTTCTTGAATAGCCTAACAAATAATTGTGCTTTACCAATCAGACTTTTATTTTGAAAATATTCATCTCAAATCTTTTTGCATTGTTTTTTTATTGTGCTTTCAGGTACCAATTCCTCTGATAAAAATTGACTGAAAAATGAATCCTCATCCATCTCCATCAAATTTCCCATGTCAAATGATATATTTCCACTAATTGGTTCCCCTACTTGAATTGGATCTTCTTGGATTTCAATAGGTTCATCTTCATTACATTTTGTGTGCCTTTCATTTTGTCATTTCTTATTCGATCATATTTTTTTTCTCTATTTCTTTTATTCCCCATTGCACAATTTGTTCAAATTGAGAGATTCAATTCACCTGCATACACAAAACCATATATAATTCATAAAAAATAAAAAAATAATATTGATAATTTCATAATTTAATATTGAACAATGCTTTAGTTAAAAACACAAATAAATCTCAAAAATTATAGAAAAAAACTTGCAAATAATAAAAACCTCATCGATAATTTTAACACCCAAAAATACACTTTTAAAACAATTAAAAAAATGATTTTAGTAAAAAAACCTTTTTTCAAGTCGAAATAATCGATTTTTGTTTTTAAATTTAAAAAAAAAAAAACATTTTATTTATATGAACTTTAAGGGTTGTGGTCATCCACGTGAGCATGTTTGGTCAGCCCATGTTTCAGCCGGACCTGGTTCAACTAGACCTGTTTCGGCCGAACCTACCTATGTGGCATCCCATGTGGTAGCCAAAAAAGAAAAAAAAAGAAAAAACTTGGAACATGTCATTTCTAGGGATTATTTGTCCACCAAAATAGAATTATTCTTAAAATCTAAAAATACCCTTTTGTAGAGCTCCAAGTCTAGATTATGGTCATATAAATTTTATAGTATTTGGATTAAATATAATATATTTTAAGTCAAAAAAATTGCAAGTAGGTATTTTAACATTGAAGAAGATGCTCGTTCGAAAAAAGATAAAAAATAACAAATCATGTGGGAAAATTTTAAAACTTATATTTAACACTAGAGGAGAGAGTCATCTTCAAGAATATATATATATATATATATATATATATATATATATATATATATATATATATTATTTGGTGTAGATTTGCTAGGGCAAATTAGGTGGGAGACAAAAATTATTAATTTTGGGTAATGTCGACTTTGAATAGTTATAACAGACAAAATATATATCGAAAACCAATCTTTTTTTTTTATGCACTAGCTGTATATGCAATTTAAAACATATTCTAAAATCAGAGGAAAAAAAGATTATTTACATATATTTTGTTGGTGGGAACTAAACCCTCGATTTTCAACATTTTTCAACATTTAAAAAATGGACTTCAAAAATTAAAAAACTATGTCAATTCTTATTCAATTTTTTTTACAAAATTTATAGGCATAAACTACATCCAATTTTACACATTTCATTAGTTTACATCATTTTCAAATTCTAAACACAAATACCACTTTTATGTCGTTGAAGTTTAACTACTTTGCATGTCATAGTCCTCTTCCTTTGTAAAAGTGTGACACAGGTTTGTACTTTTACCCCATTAAATTTCCATTAGTATGCAAACAACACTATCAGTAAGCATACACTGAAAGATAGAAATGAGAAAACCGAAGATCAGATACTAAGAGATCACCGAAGATGACAAAGTGCAAAGAGAATCGATGACACATCTTAGTGTGTAAACCAAAAATGCAATGACAGAAAGATAAAGTGGAACCCAACAAAGGAACCCGATATGCAAGTTACAATGCAGACCGAAAAGACAGTTACAGTGCAACCGATAGAACACAATTGAAGGACACTCAAGCATGTCCGATAGATAGAACCAAAATATAGTTGCAACCCACAAAAAGTGGATCTGACTTCCACGTAAAATAAAGCAAGTGTATTCTATTTATAGTATATTTAATTTTTTTAAACCCATTTCTTTAGGGACAAGATACATGAATGTAAGCGCTTTAATCATTCTAACTGATTTAAAACACATAGACTAGGAGATCTAGGTATAATTTGTAACCCTGATCTTAGAATTAACATTGTTTTTTATCAAAACTCGATGAAGTCAATCCATCTATAAATAGATGATGCAATCATTCATTATTATGTATGAATAGATGATGTGAAGAGAGAGGAGAACATGAATGAATTAGACGAGCACATCTAAGGATCAGATTGAGAGTTTCAAGAACATGAACAATAAAAGGTGAATTTGGTTAGCAAGAACCAAGAATAGAGCATACCGAGAATCAAAGGTATTATTCAATCGTGCAATTAGGTGATAATATTTCTATGTAAGCTAAATTGGGTCTATATCAGCAATAGGAAATTGCATTTACCAAGTCAATTTGTAATTTTCTATCATTCTAACAAGTTGAGAAAAGTGTAAAAATCCGTATAGGGAAGGTGGATTTAACCATCCAACAACAAATCTCTTAATTGAGTGCAGACTCAACAGTGTCGCTAAAGCTCTTAACAGAGTATAATTTAATAGGTCACCACTGATATGCCTAACACGGTAAATCATCAGAAGTGATCAAATTGTAAGCCTCAACTAACCCCTTCCAATCTGTAGATAGTGAAGATTTTGTGGATGCCATCCCCTCCTATTTTTACTTCCTCATAGGAGTTTTCTGCGATATCATATCTTGTGTTATGTTTCAAATTACTTTCATGAATGTTTTTATGAATGGTCACATGTATGATAATGTTATGATTTGATATAACTTACATCCAGATAGTATAAATGAGATTGAATGGATATACAACTGATTACAAAGGTTAATTGATAAAAGAGATATAAAAGTTTTAGAGGTACTAATTCACCCCTCCCCTCCCAGTACATACTTCCCATTAATCCCAACACTTTAGATCTCTCCACCAACTTCAGACTCCCTTCGAGTCCTTCTCCATCCTATTATGCACCTATAGGCTTCACTTCATGAATTCCTCCCAATCTGACCTTGTCAATAGAAATGGGATTGCTAACCATCCCTGGGTCGCTTTCAACTGAACTTGATCCATTTTGATGGATCCTTCCATTAGGTTTCTAATGGGCTTTTAGTTTTCAAGATTTTAGGCCTTGTAGCCTTTTAGGCCTAATTACCCCTCCTACACACTGTAATCTTGGATTTAATCACAAAATACCTTAACGACCCTATGAATAAATTATGGATTCTTTCTAGGAATATCCTAGACTCTAGTATTTTCAAGTTTTTAGTCCCCCACCTTGTCCGTACACTAGAATTTCACCAAACCCCTAATGTTAATTGTTTTTAGGGCATGTAAAATGGTTTGGCTTTTTGAATTTCAACAGGTGCTCTATTGACCTCTTTTGTACTCTTCCTTGCATCCACATGTCTAAGATAAATTCCCCTACACTAATCCACCATTTATTGGCACACACCAATCCATAAGCAATTCCTATTACTTCTACACTATTCAGACTTCCTAGCCAGAATACACAGTACTTGCCTAGGGCCTTATTGTTCTCATAGCTTCCCTGCACACACAGACACCACACACCATATATACAACATATATATAGTAATTTTCTTGAATTCAAGTGTTCATAGGGTTTTGGACCATGAGAATTCCAAGAAAATCCATTATTTACACGAGTGGTCCAAAACTGGACAATGAACCAATAGAACTAAAGAAATTTACAAAACAACCAAGCAATGTAGAAACCTACTAAAAAAATGCCACAAAGATCACCTACATAACAAAAATCACAATCTCAATGTGTTAATTCACTCCATACAATCTAGTGTTGGATGATGGCTCTGTTTACAAAATACAGCCAAAATTACTCCTCAACACATAATTCATACACCATGATCACTAACTGTCAGATTAGGGTTTTATCCACCTTATATACAATATTCCCACATGTCAGGACCCACATGTCATAATTTGGGCACCATTAATGCCCTTTCCTTGTTGTTAGAAAATGTTGTCATGACAACTTTGCAAAGTTGCAAAGTTGTCATGAGCAACTTTTACATCTTTTGCACAAATGGAAAATTTTGGCTTCTAATGGCCCAACTCAATCCTAAACCAGCCAAAATGACCTTAAAATATCCAAAAAAATCATAATCACTATTGCCACTCCATTTTGGAGTTTTGGTCAACCTTTGACCTTCTGGTTGACTTTCTAGGACTAAGACCCCTAGATTCTATTTGATCACATCAAACACTAAACCCTAATCACTCTTACCTCTAGACACACACAAAACACACTTGGGATTTCATGTTTAGTCATTATTAACTTTGGTGGTTGGCCAAACCAACCTACAAGCTAGAATGTACTAAAGATACCTAGTAGACCTTAAGGTGCTCATGCACCAGATTTAGTTTGAAACACATCATACATGCAACTGATGCTTACATGCAAATTTTATGCATGACTGGTCAAACTAGTTAAAGACAGGACGAAGCATTTTTGACAGACATGACCGAGCCAAAGAGGAAAGAGGATTACCAAATGGAAAAAGTATGAAGTATTAGATGAACTGAGGAAGTACAAATTGATCAAAGGTATTATGTACTTAGAATATATATGAATATCTTTTAATCATAGTTGTATTTGAATCAGATCATTACTGGATCAGTTTAACCATTATTATCGATAAATCTCTTAACTGAGTGGGACAGTGAGTCCTTATTATAACATTCATAAAATGTTGATTATTTTCTTGTTGACCCTATAGTAAATGCGTTGGAGTAATATTGTGTCACCAATTTACTCTTTATCTAAGTTTACTTAGGTAACCTCATTAATGAGGTAGATGGATGAGTCTCATTTGGACTCTTACTTATCTTAAGGATATTATAGAGTTCTATTAGAACTATACTTCCTCCATGTTGAGACAAGTGTCTCAACCCTATCCTTGTTTTCTATATGCTCTTTCCTATATAAGCAAGGCTTATTGTATGCTTATATACACCTAAATCAATACATTTGTAGTGTTTATAACTGCTTTTTTTTGGTGGATGTCTGGAGACTGGGTTCTGGGTATAGGATAGTTTATCCTAACATGGTATCAGAAACTACAGTCTTACAACTCTTTCTAGTTTAGAGAATTCATTTTTTTTTGTTTTGAGGTCCATGGTTTCTCTTTGTAGTAAACCAATTTATTTTCAGATCTATATGGTCTATTTTTCTCTGTCCATAGGCTTGTTGTTGAGATCCTCATCTCATACTTTGTTTGGATGAGTTTATGGTCAATCTGTTGTTCTTGCTAAGACCAAGCGATTTCATTTAATTGAATAGTTGGTTTATTATTTTAGCCAATTTAAGCCTTCAGATTCACAATGCCCTCAATCACCAATTAGTTGATGCATTAAGTTGTGAATTCATTTCCTTGACCAGAATTCAATTACTCATCCATTATCTCTCTCAACTATTTTTTGTGGGTGGTCTTATCTTTGGTGAACCACGCACCTTGGATTGAGATGGCAGTTTTTTTCAAGGTAGAGGAAGCATTGATCATTTGAGGTATCTCTGTCAACATAGATATTAGAATGGCTCAACACGCATCTCCTTTCAATTCTTTGGGCACACTTTCCTCATGACAGTGTCAGCCACAACCATGTACTTTCCAACAAACCCATAGTACCAGACTGCTCTTGATCTCCAGTGGTGGTATATTATATGACAACCATCGACATTTGCAAATTATTTAACCATGTTTCAGCACACTCGATGCTAGCCTCCCACATGACCTAGCCCATCAGTTTTGCTAGAGCCTATCGGTTACAAAGAACCAGTTGCCACTAAGGCCGATGTATGTGACTAGGCATTGTTATTCAGCTCAAGCTCACACAGCTTGAGAACTAGCATCTTAGTTGGCACAAACATATGTGGCTAAGTGTCTCTCCTTTACATGTGGAGGAGCATTGGAGGTGCATTATGATGCTCCCTATGAAATATACTGCATGACCAACATATTGAGTCTTTGTAGAGACTCGTAGAGATCATATTTGTATTTGCAACTTGGTTTTCCCTCAATTTTTATTATGGAAGATTCAAAGAATTTTCAAAGTCATCATTTTCAGTGTAATTTGGCATGTGAAGATTTTATGTGGGCCCGAGCCCCATGTGGGACTTTGCTTTGGCTATTTCTCTCATTGAGGGCAATGCTTGTTTAGACGGCCCACATTTTCTTTATGGTTGGTGATGGGGCTTTTTGTGTTCGGCACATTATTTCTTGGATCTGCTTGGTGCTCGACTTGTATGGTCCACCCTGAAGTCTTAGGTGGGCTAGCCAACTAATCCGTCTCCATCAATAAATCTTGTTGTTGATAGATCTATGGAATTGCACTTCACTGTGGTTGGTCTCATTTATTGACCAACATTGATTATTTCCTGCGTAAGCTACACTAATAAAGATCTCTACACCTACCTTTGAATCACGTGCTACGTCTTCTCAAAAATTCAAGTGTCGCTGATGGATCGAAGATGGCTTCATGAATTGTGAATGATGCGTTTGGACAGCAGCTTCATTATCATGTTCACAGCTTGGTTGTAGTTGCTCTGCAACAATTCATGACTTTATTTATCTAGGTGGCTCACTTCATTGGCCCACGGCAATTTTAGGTGGGCATTTTATTTATCATTAATAGCCCATGTGGAGATCATTTTTTATGAGGCTTGTCAGCAACTTTATAGCCTTTTGCAATGGATCACACCATTTATGTGCGTTACAGCGTGGCTCGGGCCACATCAACATTTCTTAACAATATCCTCTAGTCAATTGGGCCATAGCATAGATCTCAGAGGATGTTGACCCACTTTGACCAGTACTCATGTTTCCATAAAGAGGCTCATGCTGCTTTCACAAATAAAGCCTATTTTCTAAAATTGGAATATCCAAGAATAACTGCTTTGATGAACTATGTGCATTAGAGGTATTTTTCTAAAAATTTTGCCATTTTTCTACTCTTACTAGCTTGAACCTACGAGTTCTTTCTATTTTCTCTCTTGGAAAAATTATTTTTTGGGAATTTTAAAATCAATTTGTATCTATTTGGGTGGTGGGGTGTCTTGCATATTATCCTTTGTGTACCATTATACAACATGTCAGACCCTAGGATTGAGTTTCTCACCCCACATAACTATCACACATGGAATCTCAAAATGATGCAATTTTTGCAATCTCAAGGTCTCTAGCAGCTATTGGAGGCTGACCAACCTGAGTTCACCAAGGAATTTGAGCAATTTGTTCATAGAAACAAAATGGATGAGGCAAAAGGACTCATCGGTCTCCACGTGTCAGATAATTTTTTGTTTCACATTGTTGACTGTACAACACCAAAAGAAGTATGGGATAAGCTTGTAGGGTTGTATGGTAAATTCAACCAATTCAAAATATTGCAACTAGAAGCTGATCTCACTTCTCTTTCCCCAGATGCATTTCCCTCTATTCAGGATTTCCTTGCATGGTTCAAGCCCATTTTTTCTCAGTTGAAAGGTTGTGGTCATGCGAAAACAGATCAAGAGTGTATTTTCTTGATCTTCTCTAAACTTCAAGGTCCTTTTCAAGTGTTTTCCTCTACCTTCTTTTCTACTATGGATGCTATGGGAGAAGATCATAAGATGCCCTCTTTTGAGGAATTTTGTGATAGACTAACTAGGGATCAAGCCAAGTTACTTCAAATGGATGCTCTTCCAAAAAGTCATGCCTTCATGGCTCAATCTCCTAAGGGAAAGGGTAGGTATAAGAAGCAGCCACAAATAGATTCATCTATTGGAGGTAGGTCTCCCTATAAGCCTAAGGTTCACAATGATCAAAAGCTAGAACCTCCTTCTCCTCCTCCTAACCCAGTAGGATCATCTTCTCGGTATAAAAAGAAATAGGAGAATTATTCTTTTCAAGGGAGACCCAGGCATGCTGACACACCATACTCTCAGAGACTAGCAACATTATAAGAAGCTATGAAGAGGCACAACATTGTAGTGCCTAATTATTCTTCCTCAATCAAAGGATAAGCCTTCTCAGCTAAGGCTTCATCATCTATAAGTTCTAGTTGGATTCTTGATTCTAGTGCTTCACATCACATGACTCATTTTGTTGACCTTGATTCTCTTTCTGATAGTCGTACTTCACATATTACTATTGGGAACTCATCATAGATTCTAGTTCTAAGGATAGGCTCAGTTCAAATGCATGATGGTAGCATTGATAATGTTCTTTTTGTTCCTAATATTTAGTAGAATCTCCTTTCCATCTATCAAATTTGCAATCATGGTGATGGCAAAATTGTTGAGTTTTCCCCTACTGATGTGACAGTTAAAGATATGTTGAATGCTGAAAAGGTTATTGCTATAGGCACAGTTGATCATGCAGCCCACTTGCATAGGTTTGATGGATTTGATTCTTCACCAAGATCATCCCTTATTTCTCATGCAAATTCTATGAGCAAGCTTTGGCACGAATAGTTTGGGCACCTCAATTATAGATATCTTCAGCAAATGCGCACACAAAACCTAGTAATTGGTCTACCTCACATCTCTTCTTCTGATGGAGTCTGTTCAGGTTGTGTTCTTGGCAAGCATCACCGAGATCCCTTTCCTAAGGGTATGGCCACTCGAGCTTTGACTCCCCTTGAGTTGGTACATAGTGACCTCATGTCATTTCCAACTCCTTCTTTTTCAGGGGCCAAGTATGTGCTCACCTTCATTGATGAATTCTCTAGGTGTACATGGGTGTATTTTTTAAAGTAAATGAATGAGTTCCTTCATTACTTCATGACCTTTCTTACATTTGTGGAGAAGCAGTCAGGATATTCCCTCCAAAAGATCCTCACAAATAATGGGGGGGAGTATGTCAATCGTGCATTTCTAAAATTCTATCATACTAAAGGTATTCTTCATCAGCATACAGTGCCATACACTCCTTAGTAAAATGGTGTGGCGGAGTGGAAGAATAGAACCTTACAGGAAATGGCCAATTGCATGCTTCAATCTCGATCCATGGCTTCAACATTTTGGGCGGAGGCTGTCAATTGTGCCAGCTATATTTAGAATCATATGCCTCATAAGGTAGTACTGAATAAGACTCCTGAGGAGGCTTGGTCTCATGTCAAGCCCCAAGTATCCCATTTTAGAGTATTTGGCAGTGACGCATGGACATTCATTCCTAATAATTGATGCAAAGCGATGGAAAAGAAAAGTCAACACTTCATTTTTGTTGGCTATTGTGAGGATGTGAAGGGTTATTGATTATTTGATCCTCACACTCAAGAGGTTCATTTTTGTCATGATGTTCAATTTGATGAATCCTTTACTCCAAAGGATTCTCCATGCCAGGCACCTCCCTCTCCTCTTCCACATTCATCTTGTGAAGATGTTTTTCCTCCTGATGAAGATGATGTTGATAATGCTCATAACGCCCCCATTCAAGAAGATGGTATTCCTCTAGTTGTGGACATTACTCCATCTTCTAATCCTCCACCTATACCTAGTCGACCCTTATGGGCTCAAATAGTTGTTGAGGATGTTGGTTCTCTTGCAGGTGATCCCATAGCCACTCGGTGCACTCATTCCCAAACATCAGGTATCAATCTTTTGAGTCATGCAATCTCTTCTGATCCTCAAATTTTTTTGGATGCCTCCGGTATACCAGAATGGGATAGTGCCATGGCTGAGGAGCATTCTTCTTTGATGAAAAATCATACTTGGGATTTGGTTCCTCTTCCTAAGGGAAGAAAGATGGTTCAATGAAAATGGGTGTATCGTACCAAATATGCAGCTGATGGTTATTTTCATAAGTATAAGGCTCATCTAGTGGCTAAGCGGTTTTCTCAAGTTGAAGGCATCAACTATTTTGAGACCTTGGTTCTAGTTGCCAAGATGGATTCCATTCATCTTGTACTTTCTATTGCTGCATCTAAGGGCTAGTTAGTGTATTAGATGGATGTGAAGAGTGCTTTCCTACATGGTGATCTTCAAGACGAGTTCTATATGGAGCAACTGCTAGGGTTTGTAGTTAATTCTTCACTTGTTTGTAGGCTTTGACATTCATTATATGGTCTCAAGAAAGCTCCTAGAGTGTGGTATGAGAAGATGGATATTTTTTTTCTTGCTTCTAGATTCACTAGATGCCACTCTTATCCTACAGTCTATATTCAATGACATGAAGGAGATCTTCTCATTATTGTTCTTTATGTGGATGACTTGATACTCATAGGGAGTTGTCATGCTATGACTGAGAAAACTCAAAGAGCTTTGATGAAACATTTTGACATGACTGACCTTGGTTTGTTGCATTATTTCCTTGGTCTTCAAATTCATCAGTTTTCTGCTGGTATTTCCATTTTCCAGAAGAAGTATGCTCTTGATTTATTGTGACAGTTTGGCATGGCTGATTGCAAACCTACCCCTACTCCTTTTTAGTCAGGTGTTGTTTTGTCTACCAAATGTACTACTCCATCAGTTGACGGTACCTTGTATAGGCAGTTAGTTGGCAGCCTTTTGTACCTGACACACAGTCATCCTGATATTTTCTTTTGTAGTTAGTCTTGTCCCATAGTTCTCTCAAGATCCTTAGAAGAGTCATTTATAGGTAGCTAAGTTCATTCTACAGTATATTTAGGGCACTATACAGTTTGGAATTCACTACACATCAGGTGCTACTAAGATCGTGGGCTTTACTGACTCAGATTCGGCTGGTGATGTCGATGATCAAAAGTCTACCTTAGGATTTTTTTTCTACCTTGGTTCTGGTCCAGTTGCTTGGTCTTGCAAAAAGCAAACAACTATTGCATTATCCTTAACTGAAGCTAAGTATCGAGTAGCTATCTTGGCTAGTCAAGAGATTATTTTGCTTCAACAGTTGATGGCTGAGTTTGGCTTTCTGATAACTCATCCCACTACTCTTTGGTGTGACAACCAGAGTGCCATCCATATTTCTTGCAATCCTGTAGAATATCAACAAACAAAAGATATTTAAATCCACATGCACTTCATTTTTCAGCTCATTCAAGATGGTTTTTTGTCTTTGGAGTATTTGCCTATAGATCAACAGGTTGCATATATATTCACAAAACCTTTAGCATCTTCGCGTTATCTTCAATTGTGTCTGATGTTAGGGTTCAAGGAAGTAGTCCTTGGGGGGTCTTGAGGAGTCCTCCTTCCTTCCTTTTCAATGTTTTTCAACATTTGTTTGTTCTCTTTTTTGAAGAGGAGTTTTCTCCCACTGGGTTTTCTCCTTTTCTCCGGTTATGAGAGATTTTTTTGTAGATGTACATGGGTACCTAACATGGCTTTTCTACCAGGACCCATATAGCTCTCTACTACATTATTTTTTACTCCCTAAGTTGCACTTAAGGGGGGGTGTTGGAGTAATATTGTGTCACCAATTTACTCTTTATCTAAGTTTACTTAGGTAACCTCATTAATGAGGTAGATGGATATCATTGAGTTTCATTTGGACTCTTACTTATCTTAAGGATATTGTAGAGTTCTATTAGAACTCTACTTCATGTTGAGACAAGTGTCTCAACCCTATCCTTGTTTTCTATATGCTCTTTCCTATATAACCAAGGTTTATTGTATACTTATATACACCTCAATCAATACATTTCTAGTGTTGATAATTGCTCTTTTCTGGTGGATGTCTGGAGACTGGGTTCTGGGTATAGGATAGTTTATCCTAATAGAATGTATGGTCAAGAGAGAAATGTTAGTTTCAAATCCTCTAACAAGTTCACATTTAACCATGTTCATTGTAACCTTTAATAGGGTTGGCTCTTTACCGAGCTCACTTCAGAAGAGTGAAAATATTTTTGGTTACCGGTCCCAGGTATTTTCCCCCTTAGTAGGGTTTCCATGTTAAAAATCTATGTGTTAATTTGTATGAATGTTGTGGATTGTTATTTTAATTTACACTTTATTTTATTAACCTAGATTAGTAATCACAATATCAATTTACTGACACTCGGTAAACAATATTGATGAAAGTTTAAGTTTACATAATACATTTTCACCGAGTTGATTTTTATGATTGAATTTGTTTTGGTACACATCTGGAGAAATTTGGGACTATAGGATAATTTGTGAGGAAATTGATTCTAACTTAGTTACCCCCCCTCTCAGTTATTCTAACATATTTGCATTATTATTCCTTGAATATATTCACTAATTCTTCCTCATGAATTTAATCATATATATGATGAATAATTTATGAAATAAATCTTTCTATCTATCTTGACACACAAGTAGATATGCTAAAAATTATAAAAGTAAATCTCAATGAACTAATTCTTAAATGACCTCTAAACAATTATTTAAAAACATAAAATGGAGAGATTGTGCCTATGACAAATAGCCCACCTCTTCGTATTTCCATATTTTTCAAGATCCTATTGATCCTTCTTCACGAGTTTCTACTCAGAGGCTTAGGGGTCCAATTTTTAAAGGTATTTTAGGGCCTCCTCCCATGGAGCATTACAATGGGAGGTAATTTTGCTGGAACCACCCTAGGTTGCATAAAATTAATTTCCCTCAGCCTCCCTTTGATATTTTTGAAGGAACTTTGTTTTCCTCTCCATGTATGGTTCCTATCCCTTCTCTTCATAACAACCTAGAATCTCAAACTGGTATGGAAAGGCCCTCTTTGCATAATGTCCTGAATAATCTATTTTCCCTTCTTTCATATCTAATTTGGCCAAATAACACCTCATTGCAAAACCCTAAATTTATGTCTTCCCCTAATAAGATTTTGATACCTCTTACCCCACGAGCTTCCTTCAAACCAAACATTGCCTTTCAAAGGTGGGCTCCAAGTAATTCTGGTACATCTTCACACAATCATGGGTGGTAGCATCTACATGAAGCAGGTCGGTTGCATCTTCCTGCCAAACATAGGGTAATGTTTCCTAAGCATATGATTCAATCTATGATTGAATATTTAAGAGCTTCGGCCCTAATTGGTAAGCTTCATTCTTCTATCTCATTTTCATTTCTTCTATCATGGGCTAAACAATCTTTAGAGGGTTTAAAGGAGTTGTTTATTTATGAAAAAGTATCACTATTTGTTGTCTTTATTTTTTATTCCCGAAATCATAAGGATGTTGTTCATAAGTTTAAAGGATGGTTTTGTAAAGGGGTTAGAATATTCACTTTGCGGTGGGTTCCATAGTTTGATATTAATTATGCTCTTCCTCTCTTCATTCCCTTCTGTGTTTCTTTCCAAAGATTATGTTTGGAATACAGAGATCCCCAAAGTGTAGAGATTTTGGCAAATAAGTTAGGGATATTTATTAGACATGATCTTACTCTATTTTAAAAAACTCATCTCTCTTTTAGGGTTTGTCTCTTGCTCAACCATCCCAAACCTATCCCTACAACAATTTCAATCTGTTCTAAGTATGGGTTTTAGTCTCAGCTACTCCTTGTTCAGGATCTAGTCACAATGGAGTCTCATTCTACATCTCTGGGTCACCTAAATTCTCAATGCCAAGGTTCCTCTGTAGTAACAAGAAAATTCTTCTTTGATCTCTCTTCTGATTTTTGTAAGTGCCCCCTTTTCAATCTTTGTCCTTCCTCCCCTTTATTTTCCCGATCTTCAGATTGTGCTAGCTCTTCCTTCTCAGAATCCTATAGTGGTTTATGTCCTTTCCTCTATAATGAAACAACACTTGTTCTAGGTCCTTCACAATCAAAAGGATCACATATTGTTTTTAAATATACATATGGCTTTTGTTCTACCTATATCTTGTAGAATGGTCTAGTAAATTTTAAACGTTGACCTACTTAGATTATTAATGTTAAAGTTAATATTCAAATTTCTATATTTCTTCCTCACAAAAAACTTAATCCCTCATCCATTCCTTTTATTTATCTAACCTACCCATGTGTTGGGTCTCCTTAGGTAGATCGTCCATTTCCTTCACATCATTATATTGTTTAAAACTTAGTGGAAAATAATATTATTTAGAATCTTATTTTTAACAGTCAACCTTTCATTCCTTTGGTTGGGTCACCCTCTTCTCCTCCCGTGTCTGAGAAGGAGCTTAAGCTTATGTCTAATGATATTTTAATTTTTGTAGCTTCAGAGATCGTTGATGAAATTGTGTGTGAAGGTGTTGATATGGATGAATTGCAATCATGTCTCCTTTTTATGATCCCCATCCTAATCATTTGGTCTGTGGGACTTCTTCACCATCCCTTTCTTAGAGGGGTTTTGACTTCTCTCAAAAATGATCCATATCCCAATACCCCAATACTTAGTCACCTACTCTGCCTGATATTAATGCTAAAACCCCTAAAAAAGAGGCAAAAAACCTTTATCATCTAAAATTAAGGATGAGATAGAAGCTGGTATCCAGTCCACTATCGTGGATAAATTTTATCTCTTTATTAGAACAAGGAGAGCATGTCTCTATCCACTCCCATCATGAATATCATTTCATGGAATGTAAATGGCTTGAATGCCCCTGCCAAGAGAGGAAGAATCAAGATCTTTCTTGATTCTTCTTAGGTTGATATTATCCTTTTACAAGAAACACAATTATCCCAATAATCTTTTGATAAGATTTTTAAAAATTGGTCTCAATGGGAGTCTACTTTTGTTTCCTCTTTTGGTGCCTCTAGTGGTCTTATATCTCTCTGGAATCCAAAATCTATTAAAGGTCAACTTGTGTCTTTAGATTCTAACTCACAGTTGATGAATTTTTTCAGGGTTTGCGTTTAATTTTATTTTGTTTAATGTTTATGGTCCTACTTATCCTTAGGATAAAATTGTCTTTTGGAACACCTTAAGTGATCATATTCACTATTTTTATGATCATCAGATTATTATGGGTGGTGATTTTAATGTTATTACATCTTTGGAAGAGAAAAGTGGGGGGAATCCTACAGCCCAAAGCGTCATTGATGAATTTTTCTTTTTTTATCAAAGATAATTAACTTTATGATGTCTCTCCAATCAATAGGTCTTTTACCTAGACTAACCATAGATTATCTTCTCCTATCTCCATAAGGCTTGACAAATTTCTCATCCCTCATGAACTTAGACTTTTGAATTTTACTTTTATTTTAGAGATTCTTTCAGCTGCAGATTTAAATCATTTCCCTATCTCTTTATCTATAGATAAGGTAACAGTAGCTTCCTCCTTCAAGTCTTCCTTTAAGTTTGAATGAATTTGGTTTACTCACCCCCACTTCCTCTATCTTCTCTACCTATGGTGGGTTAGTGCTCCTTTTTGCAAAGGCACCAGAATGTTTTAGTTTTACAAAAAGTTAAGATTTGTTAAGTCCAAAATTGTGGTTTGGAATAAAGAGGTTTTTAAGAATATATTTCATGAAAAAGATAGGGTTGAGAAATACCTCAGTTCTATTAGTGAACATATTATTAAATTTGGTTTAGATCCATCTAGTTATGAATAAAAAAAAGATATCTAGGCATATTGGGAAGTCCTTGGAGTAGAGAAGAGATGTATTGGAAATAGAAGTCCCGAGAGCTATGGTTGAAACAAGGAGACAAGAATACTAGATTTTTTCATGCCTCATCCAAAATAAGGAAATATTATTCTTCTATATTTTCTATTAAAGATTCCAAATATAGTTCTACCCTAATATTTGAACAAAATTTTTTTAATGAAGGAGTTTTCTTTTTCAAAAACTTGCTAGCACCTCCCATGCCCCGGGCTGATGACAATCCCAAAGTTGATGATCTTTTTTAGTCTATCCCGAACCTTATCTCTAATAGTAATAATTAATTATTGTTGAAACCTTTATCTATTGATGAAATCCATGCAATAGTTTTTTCCATGGCTCTAGATAAGTCTCCTGGTCCTGATGGTTTTACTATTTTTTTTTTCCAAAAATGTTGAGATGTTATCAGTTTTGATGTTTTATTGGCTATTGAAGTATCTCAAAAGGAAGGGTATGTCTTAAAATTTTCAATACTACTTATCTTACCTTAATTCATAAATTTAAGGTTCCACAAGCATTTTTGGACTTTAGGGCAATTTCCCTTTGTAATTACATTTATAAAATCTTCACTAAAGTAATTTACATGAGATTAAAGCCATTGATTCCCATTATTATTTCCCCATAGCAGGGTGGTTTTATACTAGGAAGGGAAACTTTGGATGGTGCCTTGGTTCAACTCTAAGTTCTACATTCCATTGAATTAAATCATAGTCCTTCATTTGTGGTTAAACTTGATATGATGAAAGCTTATGATAAGGTCTATTGGTCTTTCCTATTGAAAGTTCTTTAGAAATTTGGATTCTCTGAGCATTGGTGTAAATGGATCAAGAATTTCCTATCAAGAGCATCCTTTTTAGTCATTATAAATGGTGCTCCCTTAGGATTTTCGCTTGCCTCTCAGGGAATTCACCAAGGTGACCCTAATTATCATTTCTTATTCATTATTATGGTTAAAGCTTTCAGTAGCATAATTTACAAGCATAACCATCATTTTGGTTGGGCAGGTGTTAAAATTCCAAACACATATATAGAAATTACACATAATTTATTTGTTGATGATAGTATTATTTTTGGTAGCTCCTCCATACATGAGGCCAAGTGTATAAAATAGACTCTGGATCTTTACTCTTCTGGTTGTGGTCAAGTTATCAATCCTCTAAAGTCTAAATTGTACATGTTTTTTACACTAGATATTATTGCTAGGAACTTGTGTGTTCCTTCTCTTTATTTTGTTAGTGTAGTGTTGTTGGACGCATATGCTTTGTAAGTCATCCCGTGAGTATATTTTATTATCCCACATGCATAGGTAGTATTACTTTTCTAGATTGTACTTAGTATATAAGAGTAGGTTGAGGCCTTTGATGGGCACCGACAAATTTATTGTATTGAGCTTGCTCAAAGGAGGTTACCCCCTCGAAGTGGCTCGTGATCAATAGATTCACTCTGAGTTTTGCTATTGCTCTATATTTTGTTATTTCATGCATTTTCACCATATTGCTATAGGAGGTTCCTCTCATCTGGTATCAGAGCACTTTCTTAGGCTTGCTGGGTGGAAATTACATCAATTTGTTTTTCGTCGTGGCCTTCAGGTTCCTTTCAATTGCAATATTTCTTGTTATTGCAATACTTGTTTTCAGTTATTCCATGAGTGATTTTTTTCATTTTTTAGCCATAGCTTCCTTGCTTTCTTCCCATTTCCTCTCACAGTTCCTCGAAACCCCTAAAATATTGTTCCGCATACTTCCTTCCTTGATGACCCTACCCCAAATTCTACATATCAAAGCCCTAAATCCCTCATTTATCTAATTTTAGGGTTTGCCCTATCTTTTTCGCTTCTCATCCAATTGCCACTAAACAGGGCCACAAGGTTCAATTCCTAATTCTGCTCCCTTGTCCCTCTTGGACCGCTTATCTCATGTCACCTCCCCAACCCTAAAACCCTCATTTTTATTTTTCCCTTTTCATCAGAAAGTGTCCAACTACTCGTCAAACACCCATTTCCCATATGCATTTTGCCCAAATCCAAGTTTTCCCTAACTGAATAAGTTTCTATTTCTCATTTTCTACCAATTTGAAAACAAAAATAGCTTTATGGTTGTTACAAGTACAGGAGCAAAAATCATGGAGGAAGAACTTGCATCCCTCAAAACCAAACTTCAAGATCTGGATGAAAAATTTCTCAGCCTCACGCTTCAACATTCAGCCATGAAATGAAACCATTCTAGAGATGCTGGATTCTCTTCTGGAAATTTTTGTGGACCAAAGCTTTATTTTCCTCACTTCTATGGTCCCGATCTGATTGGATGGAATTACAGGGTAGAATAGTATTTCAGCTTGCATAATAATTTGGATAACAACAAAGTCCCGCTTGCATCTTTTCATTTGGAACATGAAGCTCTTCAATGGTTCTATTGGTACATCAAGGCTAATGTAGACCCAACATGGACAGAATTGTGCACACTCCTTTTGGAGTGCTTTGGCCCTAGTGCTTTTGATTACTTCACAGGAGCACTCACTAAACTATGCCAAATAGGCACTGTAAGAGAATACTAGACAGAGTTTGAAAAATTAGCTAATCACACAGAGGGCTTGTCTGATGATTTCTTCCACAATTGTTTTGTTAGTGGTCTAAAGGATGCACTTCGCTCTGAAGTAAAAATGTTCTGACCCACTACAATGATGGAAGCCCTTGGGTTGGCTAAGTTAGCGGAGGACAAGATTAGTGCTCTACAATGTTCCAGATCCAATTTTGTTCCATTCAGAAATATAGGTTCTCACAACCCTCAAGTCACGCCAGCTCCCCGAACTACTCCTATCAAGCACTTGTCTAAAACAAAGATGCGGGCCAGGCGATAAAAAGGGCTTTGTTATAACTGTGATGAGAAATTATCCTGGGGCCATAGATGTGTTTAGAAAAATCTCTATCTCTTGGATGTGGATTCTCCACTTGAACTAGAAGAATATGTAGATGCTCACGAAATAGTGGATGATGAGGTTGAGCCTCAACAGCCTAAACCTCCTTCGCCAGAAGCTCAACCAGAGATATCTGTCCATGCTTTGGCAGGAGTCACTACTCAACAAACCATGCAGGTCTATGGTTTCTTCAAGAAGATCCCTCTTACTATACTCATTGATTCTAGTAGCACTCATAACTTCATTGACCCCCAAATAGACAAACATGCTAATTGCTTTGTCCATCCCTGCTCTAGCTTTGAAGTCATGATTTCCAATGGGGGCACCTTACCTTGCAAAGGGAAATGTCGTAATGTGTGTCTCTCTATTGGAGATTATAACCTGTGCTCTGACATGTTTTCCTTTCCCTTAGGTGGCTGTGATGTGGTTTTGGGCACACAATGGTTACACACTCTTGGCCCCATTTTATGGGATTTTGCTAAACTTTGGATGCATTTTTCAGCCAATGGGCAACAACACACTTTGAAAGGCTTATAGCCAGGGTCTCTCAGTATCATCAGTTCACATCGTATGGAAAAAATTCTTAAGAAGAATTCACATGGTGTCATCACTCAGCTCCTCCATTTAGATGCAGCCATCAGTGGTCTCTAGTACTCCTACAGATATCCAACAAATTTTGGATAAGTATTTAGGTGTATTTGCTAAACCTGTGGGATTACCCCCTTCTCACCCAAAGGACAACTATATTCAGGTCTTTCCTAGTAGTGTTCCATCCAACATCAGGCCCTACCGCTACCCATTTCATCAGAAGATAGAAATTGAGACGCTCGTTCGTGACTTACTGAAGCAAGGTATTATTCACCCTAGTACGAGTTCCTTTTCTTCTCTAGTTCTGCTTGTCCACAAAAAAGATGGGTCATGGCGACTCTGCATTGATTTTCGAGCACTTAATCATCTCACTATAAAGGATAAGTTTCCCATTCTGGTTGTTGATGAACTTCTTGATGAGCTTCATGGGGCTCATTTTTTCTCCAATTTGGATCTTCATTCTGGGTATCATCAAATTTAGGTTAATGAGGAGGATATACCTAAAATAGCCTTCTGCACACACGATGGTCACTATGAATTTTTAGTCATTCCCTTTGGCCTCACTAATGTTCCTTCAACATTTCAGGTAGTGATGAATAAAATATTTTTCCCATACCTCTGGAAATTCATTCTAGTCTTCTTTGATGATATCCTCATATATAGAAAAACCTAGGCTGAGCATCTCCATCATCTGGAGCTTGTAATGCAACTTCTCTCTGATCATCAACTCTGTGCAAAACTATCTAAATGTGTGTTTGGCTAGGAGGAAGTGGAGTATCTCGAGAATATTGTTGCACACAAAGGGGTTTGGGTAGATCCTACAAAAATAGATGCCATGAAAAATTGGCCATCCCTAAAACTCTCAAGACCCTTCGGATTTTTTTGGGGCTGACTAGCTATTACCGCAAGTTTTTCAAGAATTATGGGAAGATTTCAGCACCATTGACAGCTATGTTAAAAAAGGATGCCTTTACCTGGACCCATGTTGCTAAGAATGCATTTGAACAACTGAAACAGGCTATGTGTAGTACACCTGTTCTCACTATGCCAGATTTTTCCCAGCCCTTCACTATTGAGAGTGATGCTTGCGGCAATGGACTTGGTGTTGTTCTCCTTCAAGATGACCATCCTATTGCATTCACTAGCAAAGCCCTTTCTGGTAAGAATCTAGCCGTCTCTACTTATGAAAAATAAATGATGGCTATTCTGCATGTTGTACAGAAGTGGTGGCCATACCTCCTAGGGAGTCATTTTTGCATCAGGACCGATCACCAAAGTCTGAAATACTTCCTGGAACAACATGTATCCTGCCCTACACAATAGAAATGGGTCAGCAAACTCATGGGGTATGATTATGAGATCACCTACAAGAAGGGTAAGGACAATATTGTGGTAGATGCTCTTTCTTGCACATTTGATGATCAAGCTTCCCTTTCATCTATTTCTATGCCAGTTCCCAATTGGTTAGCATCTGTTTAGCAGGGCTATGTCAGTGACTCTTCTTTATCTCAAATCATTCACCAGTTGGCCAATAATCCTTTTTTTGTACCGCATTACTCTTGGGATGGTGCTTCTCTCTGATACAAGGGCCGTCTAGTGCTTCCTAAGAACCGAGATCTGCAACAGGCTATTTTTTATGAACTCCATGCTTCTCCTTCGGTAGGGCACTTGGGATTCCTCAAAACTTATGATCAGGCAAGGAAAAACTTCTTTTGGAAAGGAATGAAATAGATGATTCAATAGATGGTGGCTGAATGTGATACTTGCCAATGCCACAAGGGTGAAACGACCCTCCTTCCTGGCTTGCTAGAACCATTGCCCATCCCTACACGGATTTGGACTGATATTTCTATGGATTTCATTAAAGGTCTTCCTAAATTAGGCGGAAAGACAGTGATCTTGGTTGTGGTTGATCGTCTCTCTAAATATAGTCATTTTTGTGCCCTCAGCCACCCCTATACTACCTCCTTAGTTGCATAAATCTTCATGGACCAGATCTTCCATCTTCATGGCCTCCCTTCTTCCATTGTCTTAGATCATGATGTAACTTTTACTAGTCTTTTTTGGACTAAACTATTTCAGAGAACTGGCACCAAACTAAAGATGAGTTCAGGATATCACCCACAAACCAATGGTTAGACCGAAATTGTCAAAAAATTCTTGGAAACTTATCTTCGCTACTTCACTTTCGAACAACAACATCAGTGGGCCAAGTGGCTTACTTTAGCTGAATGGTGGTACAATACCTCTTACCACACTTCCTCTAAAATGATTCCATATGAAGTATTCTATGGTCAAGCACCTCCAGTGCTCCTTCCCTACACTCCCAACAACTCACCAGTCTAGGCAGTTGACATAGTTCTCCGCACCAGGGATCAGATTCTTCACACCTTACAAGATAATCTTCACATGGCCCATAATTGAATGAAACAACTGGCAGATCAACACCATTCTGAGCGCTCATTTCAAGTTGGGGATATGGTTTTTCTTCATCTACAGCCATACAAGCAATCCTCCCTAAAGCTTAAAGGGTGTCATAAGCTGGCCCCAAAATTTTATGGGCCTTATAAGGTTTTGCAGAAGATTGGTTTAGTTGCTTATAAACTAGAACTTCCTCCTTCTTCACGCATTCATCCAGTATTTCACATTTCTTGTCTTAAGAAAGTTCTTGGTACCAACTTCAAAGCACAAACTTCTCTCCCTGAAATGGATAAGGAAGGATCCATTATCTTGGAGCCTGAGGCAAACCTTGACCGGCACACTCGTCCGCTTCACTCTCGCTCCATCTCTGAGGTCTTGATTTAGTGGCACAAAATGCAACCATAGGATGCTACATGGGAACCCCTTCTTCATATTCAGCAACAATTTCCACACCTTAAGCTTTGAGGAAAAAGCTTTTTTCTAAGAGAGAGGGGATGTTATGAACCTATGTGTTCCTTCTATTTACTTTGTTAGTGTAGTGTTGCTGGACGCATATGCTTTGTAAGCCGTCCTGTGAGTATATTTTATTATCCCACATGCATAGGTAGTATTACTTTTCTAGATCATACTTAGTATATAAGAGTAGGTTAAGGCCTTTGATGGGCACCAGCGAATTTATTTTATTGAGCTTCCTCAAAGGAGGTTACTACCTTGAAGTGGCCCGTGATCAATAGATTCACTCTGAGTTCTGCTATTGCTCTATATTCTGTTATTTCGTGCATTTGCACCATATTGCTGTAGGAGGTTCCTCTCAATTATTCAACAAAAATTTACCAGTACCCTTGGTTTTTCCTTGGATAGAATCTCATCTACTTATCTTGGCATTCCCCTCTTTTTTGGTCAAGTCAAACCTTCATATTGGGATAGTGTCATTTCTAGGTTGAAAAATAGAATTTCATCTTGGAAAGCTTGATGACTTTCATTATTTGGAAGAATAATTCTAGCTAAAACTATGCTAACTACCATTGCCAAATACTATATCTCAGTTCTTCAGGATACCAAATTGGTTATTGCTCATATGGAAAAAAAATATTCTCTCTTTTCTTTGGAAAGCTAATATGTCTAATGAAAATAAAATTCTTCTTTTCTCACTGTAGAAACTCTCCACTGATGAATCTTCTGGGGGTGCTGGTCTGCACAATATAGTAGTTAGGAATAAAGTATTTGGAGGTAAGATTGTGTGGAATATGTATTTTAATCCTTGTACTCTCTGGTGTCAGATTATGCAAGCCAAATATCTATACTCTTATAATCTAAATAGAATTTTTACAATCTCTAAACCCCCTATGGGATCTCCTACTTGGAATTTCATGATTTCTTCTAGGGAGGTATTTTTTAATTTTGTGTCTTGGCAAGTTTATTTTGGTGATAACATGCTATTCTGGAAGGATTCTTGGAATGGTTTTCCTCCCTTGATTTCCTTGAACTCTTTGTCAGAAGCAAGTGACATTTTCATCCTCCATTTGTGGATAAGCTGGTAGATTATAATGATCATGTTGACATTTTTTCTCATAAGGTCAGCTAGAAAGATTCTTCCTCCCTTCCCATATCATTAGTAAAGGCTCGGGAGTTTAATTTAATTCTTTAAAATAGATCTTCCTATTTGATTGAATATTTTGATAGATTGTTATGGTATCCTTTCAAAAATGGTAAGTATTCTGTTAAAGATGGTTATATGGCTATTTAGCACATGGACAATCAGAACATAGAACATCATGCATTTATCTTTTGTTGGAATAAATTAGTCCTCCCTAAAGTGGGGGTTTTCTCTTGGCTTTCCCTCCATAATAGAAACCTTACTAGTGATAGATTAGTTAGGTTACAAATAGCCCTGTCTTTCAATTGTGTTCTTTGTGGTGATTTTGTGGAATTTGTGGATCATCTTTTTGTTCATTGTATCTTTGGATTTCAGTGTTGGTCATTTGTTATGAATAAGTTGTATATTTATTCCCCTGAACTCTATCTTTGTGGGATCTTTTTCAATATTGGCCTACATTGTTTACTAATTCACTCTTTTCATGTCTATGGATAATTATTGATGTCAGAGTATCCTAGGATTCTTGGAAATCTTGTATCAAACTAAAATATGTTTTCTTTTGGAGTTTTGTTCCTTAGAGGAGTCTTTGGTTGAGTACTTGGTTTCTTGGTTTCCTATTGATCAGTGGTTGGTCGACCTGGTGACTAAGATCAGTAGTGTTCTTCTCGGTGGTGTTTCTCGGTACTCGGTCATTGCTAGTGACTCGATTAATATTGGTGACTTGGTGATTTGTGCTTTATGCTTTGGTGTTTCTCTGAGTAGGCTCGGTTCTGAATTGCCTACTATTCTCTATTTCTCTATGGTCTTCTCACTAACAAGGTTTTGGTTTATTAAATCTCGAGGCCAAAATTTTGTATTTAATTTGTGTTGTGACATTTAATTGGGATCTCTCATTTGGGATTGTGTGGACCTAAATCTGGGTCATTGGCATCTCATATGTTAGATTTTATGGTCGACCTATTGGTTGCCTCTTGTATTTAATTTGTTATGTTCTTAGCTTTGGGAATCAGGTCAAGTAGGGGATTCATGCTTGGAATCTAAGTATTGGATCTAAGAAATTGAGTAATAAGTTGTGTGTCTTGGAAGAAGGTAAATGGTTGATTCTTGTAGAAGATCTGTGATAGATCTTAGAATTATATCTTTGTAATTGACTGTAATTGGGAAGGCCTTACAGCCCGACATGGTTAATGTAATAGATTTTATATTCAAATAGATCTCATATATTGATTATATTTCTATGTTATTGGTTCATTCCATTGTTTTTTCTTGGGGCTACAAGTTTGGAGAGTCCATTCTTGGACCCTCTGAGCTACAAGCCAAAAATTATTCCCTCTACTATTATCTGGTCAATTTGGTTGGAACGTAACAAAAGAATCTTTAGTAAATCTCCTTTTGATCTCTCTTCGGTTCTCATAACTATTGAGAAGCATATTTATGAGAAAGTCAATTCTAGTGTTTTAGCTCATTTTAATCCAAATGTTATCTTCTCTTCTTGGGATAATCAGATGATCTCATCTTAGATGTTCTTATCCTTTCCCCCTTCTTTGATATTTCCTTATATTAGGAAAATTCCTCTTTTTAGATCATCCATTAAATGAAAACCCCCATATTCTTCTTTTATTAAGTTAAATTTTGATGGTTCTTCTAGGGGCAATCCAGGTGACTTGGGTATAGGAATTTTCCTACATAATCACCTGGGATAATTTTTATCCCTCAAAGGTTCTCCCATTCCTCCAAGTACTAATAACACTACATAAGCTCTTTTCCTGCTAGAAGGTCTGGTACTTGCTAAAAAACTATCGATCCCTTGTCTCTCAATAGAAGGAGACTCTACCATTATCATCAATGCCTGTATAAATAGGAAAATTGATAATTAACATTTGAAGTATAAACTTGAGAAAGTTTGGAGCCTTATTGACTCTTTTCAAAATTTTATCATTTCATACACCTATAGAGAGTGTAATTCTCTTGTTGATTGTTTATCTTATTTGGGCTATGATAATATATATCTTGACAGATTTGCTTCTTGATGCTCTTTGACACATTTTCCAGAACTTCTTACAATTATACATAACGAATCAATTTAATTTTTCGTTTATAATTATGCTTACATGTTTGCTCATTTATGTATGTTCTTTTATTAGTAACATATATTGTTTCTTCCACAAATATAAATTAGTATGTGTATGGATGTTTTCATCAAAAGATGGGTATTGATATATGCATGTATTTATTGTTTGGGGTTGAATTTTTCATATTTTTTTTGAATATATTAATATATATCCTGGTTAATACATGTTTGCATAATTATATTAGAAACTGCACTTCATTTTTCATGGATTATCTTATTTCGTATCTCTTGATGTCTTTCAACTCTGAGCTATTATTACATGATTGATTATTTGATCGATATTTCATCATAAAGGTCCTCTCTATATTTTCACTCGCTTATTTCTATCAGCCTTGGTTTTGTCTCATGCGTGGGTTATTTCCTATTCTTTCTTTCTTCATCTTGTGCTCTTCATTTATGGTTAATGAGACTGTTTCCCTTTTTTCATCAAGCATATGAGTGATCTATCCCTTGTAACTTGTGCATATTTATAATATGTCATATTCCTCACTGAATGTGCCATATATTTCATTCATTCTTATTTTTTCCTTTATATCATGTTCTCTCATTTACCAGAAGTAGAGTGTGCCGCCATCATTTCTCAGTGATGTCCCTGAGCTAACCTCATCATTGCTTGGGTACTGCTTTCCATGGGAATTTATTACTCTTTTCATTTTTTCTCTATGGGGGTTTGGTTCTACTTATATTCTCCAGTTACCATTATTTCCTAAGACTCATTAATGTTTCTCATATCTCCTCATGTTTTGCGATAGTATGGTTTAAACTCTCTGTGGTTGGCTTTTATTTGCAAGATGTATGCGCGGTCGAGCACTTTGGTTGGTGTTAGTATAGAGGTGGAGGTATGTTAATCAGGTAATTATTTGCATATGGACTACCATCCCCATAATTACAAAATCTTTTTGGAAGTTGAAAATTAGGAAAAACCATTCTTAGGTTTTATCAAGGATGATATGCTTGCATCTATTTTTATTTGTGAATGCCCATACATCTGGAGAGGTATTAAAATGGTTATTGGTTTTAATGTTCTCTTTTCTTTTGGAAAGTGAATCTTCTTCCCGTCTCATATTTTATTAGTCTTCCTTTCTAATGCACCTGATCTCCTCCAGTCTCCATTTCTTTTGGAATTGATAATAAATTAACAAGAGCTATGCAAAAGTATGATCTCTTGGGTGACGCTTCTCTCATTGGTGGGCATTTTCATCATCATGTTTTGTTTAATAACCATGGGGTTTACATAGTTTAAGAAAATATTAAAAATTCTCTTGAATGCCAATATTTTATACCAATAAAGCCAACATTAAATCAATTTGGTGGTTTACTAATTAAGGAAAATGTTAATAGCATTCTTCTGATTGTATATATGCATTGTTGGATATTTTGGAGCAAGATTCAACTCCATCTATTTCTCAGCCTATTTTTTCTACAACCCCTTCGCTAATTATCTTTCCATATCCTTGAATTATCCCTGATCTTAATCTCCAATTGTGTTCAGGTGAAGTTGCATCAATTTTTATTAAGAATTGATTATGTTCTTGGAAGTTTATCACCTTTTTATTGTAGGATTTTGTATTGCAAATTTGCATGTTTTTTGTCACCTAGGATTTTACCCAAGCTACTTCATCCTTGTGGGATATAAATTTTTACGGTACCATTTGAAGAACTAATGGAGGGATACTCTTTTTTCTTGCTATTCGAGAATTCTCTCCCATTATAGTAATATTTTGTGCTCTCTCATTGAGAAATTTTTTATACATTTTATGCATGCATTACGTTTATAAGCATGTTGTGAACATGTAAATTGCCTACGGGCTGGATGTAAAAATGTATTTTGGGTTAGGTTGTTTACCTCTAGGTGGGTTTTGAGATAATGTCTGTAACTAGTTGAGGCTAGATGAGGGCTATTTTTAGTATATTAGGTTTCTAAAATCCATAATTTCTACTTTGTATTATTGAGTGAGGATCAGAGTTTTCCTTGCTGGTTCTTTTCTCCAGGACCTCTTTGAACCAGTTTATATATTAATAAAATATATTAAGTGGCATTGCCACCTTTTAAAAAAAAAATCTTGTCTATACACCTTCAAATTGTATTTTCACTCCAATGGTAATAATCTTTGGATCAATTTGGTCAATAATAATAAAAATCATTTTTATTTATTTATTCTCTTTGCCCAAATTTGGGCATTTCACCCTTCTAGGTCGACCAACAACAATAAAATAATAATTTTGTGTTTCCCAAATTGAGGTTATCCCTATCTATTTGAAACTTAAGGATTCCATCATAAAGCTATAGAATTCAAAGGATCAACCAAGAAATATGTCTTCCATAAGAGAGTATTTGAACAAAAGTTTACAAGAACAATGAGATGAAAATACTCAATGAGATATGGAAATTTTATTCAATTGATATGATGAAATTTACAAATGAGTATTTCTTATTTATGCAAGGTATATGAGGTAGGTAGAACTACCTTTGATAGAAACATTAAATATCTTATACAATATTATAGATTCCTAGAGAATATAATAGACAAAGTGCAATTAGATATCTTCTAGAATGCCACCTAGAATAACTAACTTGATCCCATGAATAATATTAAATTATTATTTTTAAAATAAACTTTTCAAAACAAACTTATTCCAACTAAGACAAAGAAATATTAAAGAAGTTTATGTGTAAATTATTTTGACACTAACAACCACCTTAGATGCAACTTAGGGAAAATATTATTATTCAAATAATCCAAGATTACTAAGAAAATGTAATATGAAATAGGTCTTGGAAACAAGGTCGTGTTACATACCCATGAAAAACTATTCATGCAACTAATCTCTCATAAACAAAGAAAAGGAGAAAATCTTGTGGGACAAAATTCTTATCCAAAAAAGAGATGAAAATTATGTACAAGTGGAAAATCATGTGATTTATGAAGGTCTCAACATCAATACCGCCCAAGAATTTCATCCATCATCAAGAGATAATTTATAGTCCCCTCATGAGAGAGAGGGAGAGAGATCCTACTCTAATATTGAGAGAAAGGTTATGTAGAAACATTCTTAGATATTTATAGAAACAAATAAAAATAAACATAAATATCATGCATACCACAACACAATAATTTACATAGGGAAGACTCTATTGGGAGAAGATCCCCACACTCCAAAAGCCACCCAATATATTATTGAGAAATTGATAATAGATTACAAGAGTTGTAGAGAAATATTACTATAGGAGTATCACTAGCCAATCTTGATGTAAGTCATTGTCTATCAGGTTCTTACACACATCCTTCATCTCACTCCTACAATATATAGGAGATACAATACATGAAACAATAAAATGACATTACAAAGAATAGGATAAAAAACACCTAAAAAGTCGCACCCATCTTATCTCTAATCAAATATTTCCTATGATGCTTCAAACTAAACATCAACATGATTAACTCCTTTTTAAAACTCATTTATGTATTCATCACATTTTTACATTCTATTTTAGGAGACCTAAATTTTTAAATTCATAGCTTTTGAATTCGGCATCTGATTGAAGAACTTTTGAAGTGTTTGAAATTTAATGCCATGATATATTAAGCTATAGCCCACTATATTGATTATGAAGACATTTGTGCCTCTCAAGGGCCTCTAAGCACTTCAAATTCAATTCATAAAATTCCTTTGGAAACTTCAAAAATAAAAAACTTTAATATATTAAAATATAGACATGATGTTGCAATAAAACTTTAATGGCAACTGTATCCACCCATGAGAAACCTTTGGGAATGTTTAAGAAATATTTTTGCTCAAAATGAAGTTACTATATATGTAACCTTGTGTAAATACAAGGGCAAGAAAATATTTTCCTAACAATCTCCCACTTGTTGAACACCTTGTAAGAGAAAGGAGTATATCTAAACTATCATTTAATTCCTACAGACCACGAGGCCCATGACCTCTGAACACCATCTAAAATTATCCATGCTCATTGTCTCAGATAAGGAATCTTCAACATTAATCAAATTCTCTACCTTAAATATCTTCACCCTACCAGCATCGTCCATATCTCTAACAAAATTATTTTAAAGATAAAGTTGATTTGATTGGCACATTGATTTTAAAGAAATGCACTTTGAGTGTCACAATGAACTGTCACTAATTCATATTTTTTTTCATCATATGAAAATAGTCTTTAATAAAAAATGGCGTGTTTAAAAGCACGAGTAGTTTCCATATACTCATCTTTAGTAGTGGACAAAGTAACCATATTATGTCACTTACTCATCCAAACTATTGCACCACCATATAATATAAACAAATAAGCACTAATGCTTCTTCTACTATCAATATCACCTACCCACTCTAAATCCACACAACCATAAGTATCATGGAATATTTTTTATCCTATTATATTATAATGATAATAGAAAGAATACTATGAGTTAACATTAAATTATCTAAAGCATAGTTTAACTATATTCTAATGAACACTACAGGGATTTGAAATATGTCTTGAAAGAACACCCATTGCTTGGGAAATTTTTAGTCTAGAACTGAGCATAACATACATCAAATCTCCAACTATACTTTGGTATAATATTCTTCTTAGGTCTTCCATCTTTGATGGGGATGTAGGAAAATATGAAATATAAAACTTCATTCCAATTGTAAAAGGAACACAAAATGGTCTATATTTCTACATGATAAATCTCTTAAAACTAGGTTCACATACTTACTTTGCCTTAGCCATACCTTTTTGTTCACTATATCTCTTCTAATTTTTATCTCAGGAATGTGTTTAGTTGCACCAAGGTCTCTCATTTCAAATTTATTAGACATTTTGCCTTGCATTTCAAATTTATTATCAAGTTGAGGATTTCGTTATAAAATCACACATTTCCCTTTATGGATGAATACCATATCATCAACACATACTGTAATGTAGAGGAGATAACAATCATTTGAGTTATAATAAGCACTGTGATATAGTTTAGATCGCTTAAATCCCAAACTCAACACAGATGTATAAAATGTATGGTACCACATCGTAGGAATATTCATGGGGCCATACAAATATTTCCCCAATTTTCAAACCAAACTACTTTTACCCTTTTACCAAAAATTGATCGAACTGTCATATAAATATCCTCCTCCAAATCACCGTGAAGGAAAGTAATTTTCACATCTGGTTTCTCGTCCTATAAATCATAAGTAAAATCAATATAAAGAAAAATTTAAATTGATGTCTATTTTATAATAGAAGAAACTATCTCCCCATAATCAACATTGGGAGAGTGTCCTTTTGCAACCAAACAATTTTTTTTTGTTTAGGAAATGGTACAATATCCGATTTCTTATTCTTTCAAAGTTGTCATTTATTTATCCATAGAAATTTTGTAGGATTTTTTCATAATTCATACCTAATCCCTCTTATACAGATATAGATTCATCCACACCAAAATTCAAAGAAAAATTATATCTCCAATCATTCGGTAAATACCTTTATGGTGGTTATATGTGGCTTGTAAACCTTTGAATAAGCTATCATGAAGATTATTCATCCTCTTCTATAGATTCAAAGGTAGATGGTCTCCCCTCAACTTCTTACCTATATGAGGGTATGGATTCAAACTTATTAGGTGTATAAGGTATTTCAATCACATCTTCATTTTTGGTTTATTCTTACTATGATGTAGAATAATGTTAGTTTCTATGAAACTAAAACTTCTACTATGTATCACCCTTTGTAAAAAAATATCCCAAAACTTGTCTCCTTTTACACCATAACTATATCCAATGAAGATCTATTTCAAAGCCTTGTTCTTCAACTTTGACTACTTCTCCTATAGTACATATGTATATTCCTCACAACACAAAACTCTATAATGTCTCAATGAAGGCTTAAAACCAACCATGCCTTCATAGGCATTTTATCAACAAGAACTAATATAGGAGACCTATTAATCAAGTAGCTAGCAGTTATAATAACTTTATCCCTAAAAAAAATTTCTTGGACAACACCACTCAACTTACTCCTAGACTTCTCCATAAATGTCATATTCTTCCTTTCTGCAACTCCACTCTATTTTGGAGAATGTCGAATTTCCTTCGATTTCTAAATTCCACAATCTTTATAGAATCTATCAAAACCATTAGAGAAAAATTCATTGTCATTATGAATCCTCAAGCATTTTATTTTTGTTCTAGTATTCAATAGAATCATTTCTTTAAAATTGTTAAATCTACTAAAAAATATTAGATAGATAGTATTTATAAAATATATCCATGTCCTTGTTTTACATTCAACATTAAATGATACATGATATGTGGAGGTTCTAATGGAACGAACAACTATGGTGAAAGAAAACTTGTAGAAATACATATGATAATTTCCATATAAACCATTTAAGATGTCAATAAAATAGACAATTTGAATCTATATGTAAGAGAATAGACAATATACCCAAAAAATGTGATAGAAGATATATCCTGAAAAAATCCACATAAGGGAAAAACCCATCCACCAAAAGCATTCATCATCCATTTATTATTCAACAATGTAACATTTCAATACACCATCAAATATTTCAAAGTCCCAACCATAAACAAACACCCCTTGTGAACACGCAAGAAACCACACATCCCATATCATTCTTCCAACCTCCACAAATGTTAAACTTGGCTTATCATCAATAACTACCCTTGTGGTTTCTTTTATCTAAACACACTCCCAAAATACCACCAAGTATTATTACATTACATAGTTGTCTAGATTACCAATTCCATCTTTTACACCTCTATTTTTCTCTTTACATGACCCATAGTAAGTTTTACCTTACTAGGATGGTATGGTCATGTTTTTTCTCTCTCTCTCTCTCTCTTTATATTTTTTTCTTTTATCTTGGTTTAACATTGATGAGGACCTAATTCACTCGGGGGCTTAGTATTTACCTTGTCTCTTTTACCTTGATGAGATCCCTTTTGTTTTCTCTGATCTACTTTACCATGAGTATGAAGTAGGTTCTTACTCCTGCTAAAGTGGGGGCTAAGTGTAGAGTCCTAAATTGTAAGAGCTTAAAATTGTGGTCCTTAGATAGGCCCTATTTCAGTGTTCAAGGCTTTCATGTATGTCATGCTTGATCATATCTTAATTTTCCAGATATTTATAGAATGCTCATCTCAAAATTGACCCTCGACCTAAATCTAGACCTTTTTGTTTTGTAAAGAGAGACTTGGAGTGTAGAGGACCCTTTAGGTTTCCCCCTACATTGGGATTCACCCCTTACATGGAAAATGGGGTTGAAATTTAAATTGGAGGATGATATTTTGATCTTAGGTAAGATTTCAAATCTGTTCCATCCTCCTTCGAACTCCGAAATGGCTAGGTGAGG
Organism: Thuja plicata; assembly: GCA_018584345.1. Taxonomy (NCBI): domain Eukaryota; kingdom Viridiplantae; phylum Streptophyta; class Pinopsida; order Cupressales; family Cupressaceae; genus Thuja; species Thuja plicata. The sequence continues at coordinate 2,356,146 of MU227445.1, forward strand.
TTTAAGTACAAGGCTACATCCCTATTTTGAGATGATACACACATACATTACATTGCAAACCCATCTATTATATTTTAATCTGATTCAAGAACTGAAGAATTCAAGTAGTAATTAATTTTAGGTTCATTCGTATAATAAACTGTGGAATATATGGAGTAATGTCTAGATGCTAGCATGTGTGAAATCATTCATGTTCTTTCTATCCTATATGTAAGTTCAAGACTACATCAAGACAACTTTCAAGAATCTTCATAAGCAATTTGACACTTGGGAAGGTAGAACATCTTGTAGAGCTTCTACTACAAATAAAAAAATTCCTCCTTTTTACAATTTCAATTTGATTTTAATGTTAATTATTATATAGGGGTTTGACTAAGGAAAACTCCTTTATCCCAATATTTTCTTGACTTTTCATATGCAAGTGACAAGTGTTGGAGTTATGAATGTGGCTATAGGAAGAACTGGCAATCTTCTATAGATCCTCTACCCCTTCATCACATTTTTTAGATCAATTTCACCTCCCCTCATCAGGGGTGATTCCATTTCCCCCATACACTCCAGGTCATCCCATATAGACAACTCGGGTTGAAAATTGGTGTACAAGTTAGTTACTATGTTTATTTTTCAGGTCTGATTATGAAATCTATCGATTTTTTGTCTATCTTTGTTACAATAAATGAAAGGGGGGGTGAATTAGTTTTTTCTAAATTATCCGATAGTCCCAAATTCTCCCACATGTACATAAAAACAATTTCAATCATATAATTTAACTCGGTGAAATGTATACTGTAATCTGAAACTTTAGTTATATATCGAGTAGTAGTAAATCAATATTATGATTACCGATCAATGTAGATAAAGTAATGTGTAAAGATAAATAACAATCCACAATGAGCATACACATTGAAATGTAGATTTTTAACATGAAAACCGTACTAAGGGAAAAACCACCTAGGATCGATAACCCAAAATATTTCACTCTTCTGAAGTGAGCTTGGTTAAGAGCCAACCATGTTAAAGGTTACAATGCACACTATTAAATGTGACCTGGTTAGAGGATTTAAAACTATCAGTTATCTCTTGACCAATCATTCACTATGGGGTCAAAAATAAAACACACAACATTCATTGGAATTTCATAATAAAGACTTTCACATTCTACTCGGTGAAGAGATTTATCTGTAACAATGGTTAAACTAATACAGTAATGATCTAATTTAAATACAACTATTTTTGTAGATTTTAAGATCTATGCTAAGTACATAATACCTATGATCAATTTGTTCACTTCAGTTCATCTGAGTCTTTATACTATGTTCTGCTCAGTTAATGCTCTTTCCTTTGTCACTCGGTGATGTCTGCAGAAAATGCTTAGTTCTGTCTTTAACCAGTTTGATCAGTCATACATAAACTTTGCATGTATGTGCATCGTAGCATCATTTTGTTCATAATGAATCTCTTTTCTCTTATATAGACATCATAACTCATTTACTGTCCATCCTTTAGATTTTTCCGCTTAATCTCCATCGTTGATTTTTCTTCTTAAACCTTCCTTGACAGTTGTGTTAAAAACATGTTTCAATCTTCATCGTCTGATCTTTGTTGAATTTTCATAACCGTTTGGTCATCATAAGAAACTTATTATTTACCACGGAATCATAAATTGTCAGCTCATCATTTTAGTCGGCCTCTATTTGATTAAATTTGTCAATCAATACAGTGATGTGTTGGTGATCTCTAGTTTATTTATCACTGTGTTTTGTATACACTATAGTTACTTGGTGTTCACTGTTACTTGGTGTATACTGAACTCTTCAATTACCAACCACATAAACTTTTTTTGTTCAAGATCTTCGATCCATAATAGATATTTGTCACCATAATGATACTCAAATAAGTTAACATCAATGACAATACATTAACTAATTAATGTCTATCATCATATCTGTAAATCGATTGACTATCAACAAAATGACTTCAAACATACAATCAGTTTTAGTTCATCAATCTCAAACTTTGGCATTGATGGCAACACAATATAAAATATGCCATAGAATGCCAAAATTTTATCATGCAACTGCAAACAAACTCACCATGCAGACTCTCCCTGTAGATTTGACTCTTATATTCTTGAATCTTTTCTCTCTATAGATAGATATGCTATTTCTCTCCCTTTCTATGTTTCTCCTTTTAATGGATATATATTTCATTGATCATTCTCTTTCTTTGACAAAAATGTCAAAAAAATATATATAGCCCTCCATTAGCCAATAAAGTATCTCTAGTTTTTGGTGCAGTAAAATAAGTACCTTGCAGTGTACTGATATGTCTATTGTAGTCCAGTTTAGCTTTGAATCAACATGATTGATATTCTAAGTTCATGTAGGTTGATACAACCTCCTAGTTAGCTTAGTGACAGATAGACAAGGGAAGAACCCCTAGTCTACCCCTCAAGTACTCAAATGTATCCTTTGGTAAGGGTTTAGTGAATATGTGTGCACGTTGTTCTTTTGATTTTACATATTCCAGTATAACTTGTTTTTCTTGTACATTTTCCCTCAAGTAGTGATAGTTGATAGATATATGATTTTTTTTTGCATGCATCACAGGGTTCTTTGATAATATTTATTGCAATAGGATTATCACAATAAATTATCACTGGGTGAGTGATCTCTTCATTCATACCTTTCAAAAGTTGTTTTCTCCATGCTATGTTCCAATAGTTTGCAGAAACAACAACATATTCTACTTTTTTAGTTGACTAGCATATGCATCCTTTCTTTTTTACTTATCCAAGTAACTAATATTTATTCTATAAATAATGCTCCACTAGTAGTGCCCTTTCGATCATCAATGTTCCTAGCCCAATCAACATCTGTACATACTTTTAGTTCAAACTTTCCTTCCCTTTTATACAATAGTCAATAATCTTCAATGTTCTTCAAATATCTAAAAATTCTCTGTACAACAGTCATATGTGATTCTCTAGTGTTAGTATAAAATACTACAACCATTCCAACTATGTGTGCTATGTTTAGTCTAGTGTGTACAACATACATCAACTTTCAATTCATAGATATGTACAAAGTTTGATTTACCTCAAGTTTCTTATCTTCTTTTGTCAGTTTGCATCTTGTCACCATAGGTGTTCCAAATGGTTTAGATTCTTCCATTTTGAATGTCTTTAGTACTTCCTTTATGTATTTTGATTGAGTAATGTAGATGCCTTCAGCCTGTTATAAAATTTGCAAGCCAAGAAAAAATTTGATCTCTCCAAACATTGACATTTCAAATTCTTTCCTCATTTCATCAGCAAGTGATGTGCATGGGTTATCATTTCCTCCAAATATAATATCATCAACAAAAATCTTAGCAATAAGGGTCTTATCATGATTTCCTCCTTTCAAATACAAATTATTGTTACCATGTGTTCTAATAAATCCAATACTCATAAGATAGGAATGTAGTCTTTAATACCATCCTCTCGGTGCTTGCTTCAAACCATACAACACTTTTTTTAACTTACATACCAGGTTTGTATAATCATAATCAATAAATCCATTGGGTTGTTCAATGTATACCTCTTCTTCCAGTATTCCATTCAAAAATATAGACATAACATCCATCTTATATACGTTGAATCCTTTATATGCAAGATATGAAAGTAATATTCTAACTCCTTCCAATCTAGAAATAGATGCAAAATTTTCTCCATAGTTGTTAGAGACTTAAAGAAAATAATGAAAATAAGAAGGAAAGAATCCAAGAGAATATGCAAAGGAAAATATTTTACCAAAATACTGAGAGAGAGAGAGAGAGAGAGAGAGAGAGAGAGAGAGAGAGAGAGAGAGAGATTTCTTCAATTGATCAACCAAT
>MU227445.1:2363467-2384395 GCA_018584345.1 Thuja plicata
AGAGAGAGAGAGAGAGAGAGAGAGAGAGAGATTTCTTCAATTGATCAACCAATAGTTCACCAAAATGCTCCAAGAACCATGACAAGAACACAAGGATTTGAAAGGGGAAAAGCAAGAAAAAACCCCTAGTGAATAATATGAATATGGCACAAAGCCTAAAGAATGAGAGCAATAAGCTCAATACAATATTGAGAGCAATGAGAGATTGAGAGAAGAAAATGAGAGAGAGGAGAAGATTTATTATTGCAAGTGTGTGAGAGGCATCTCTTAAGTAGAGATGAGTGGAGGAGTTTGCATGTAACTCCCTTCTCCTATGAATGCCACATCCACATTGTGTGTGTGCCAAATGTGTGATTCCTCTTAAGGAGGAATATCTAATTTCCTTATTAAAGGAATTACAAATAATATGACAAGACCTTGGTATATCATTTAATTACATAGATACCAAGGAAAGATTAATTCTAAAAATAGTAAATACCTTCTTCTTGTGCATACCCTTTGCATACTAGTCTAGCTTTGCTTATGGTCACATTTCCTTTCTCATCCAATTTGTTTCTGAATATTCATTTGGTGCCAATGACATTCTTATCACTCGGTCTTGGTACTAATGTCCATGTTTTTTTTTTCTATATATTCTCAATTTTTTCATTCATTGCAATAATTTGGATTCTTCATTTTTAAGTGCATCTCTAACATTTTTAGGTTCAAATTCACAAATCAAACATTTGTTGTCTTTCAACTTACTTTGTGTCATCGTGCTAGCTCTTTTATCTCCAATAATATGATTCTGTGGATGATTTCCTCTTAGATATTTTGGAAGTACAGGTTCAATTATTTGTTCTTCATTGTGTTCTCCAGTAGGTTCATTGTGTTCTTGATCATGATCTTCAGTTGTAACATTTTCTTGATTCTTAGTTGGTGCCTCGTATTACTCAATAACATTACCCTATTCCATGGTAATGCTACACATCTATGAGGGCAAAGTGTTTGGTTCTTCAATGTAGAAAAATATATTGTAATATTTCCATTCTTGTGTGCTTTCCACATCATTCTTTTCAGAAAATTCATCAACTCTTACATTTGCACTTTCAATGATCTTGTTAGAAGTCTTGTTGAAACATTTATAAGCTTTTCTCTTAGTATAATATCGAAGAAATATTCCTTCATCACTTTTTGAATCAAATTTTCTATTTCTACCATCTTTCAGAATATAAAATAACTTCTGAATATTCTAAAATAATTCACATTAGGTGTATAACCATACCATAACTCGTAAGGTGTCTTGTTTGTGTCTTTCTTCAGTTGTACTTGGTTTAGTGTGTATATAGCAGTACTAACAACTTATGTCTAGTATGTTTGTACAACATCCTTTTCAATCATCTGTGTTCTAGAACAATCCACAATTGATCTATTTCTTCTTTCATCAATTCTAGTATGATGTGGTGTCCTCAGTGCAGAAACCTATCTCTTAATTCCATACTCATCACAAAAGTTTTTGAACTCATCAAAAATAAATTCTCCTCCTCTATCAGATCTCAAACATTTCAGTTCTCTACCACTTTATTTTTCCACTTTATCTTTGTACCATTTGAACATCATAAATGCTTCAGATTTTTCTTTTAAGAACATGACAATCATCATTCTAGAACAGTCATCAAAAAATAAAATAAAGTATATATCCCCATAATAACTTTGTGTTCTCATTGGTCCACATAGGTTTGTATGAACTAGATCTCCAAAATATCATTAGGTGAAAAATTCTTGCTCTTAAAACTAGATTTTGACATTTTTCCCATTTGACAATTCTTGCACATTATATGGTCTAGTTTACGTAAGCTCGGTAAGCATCTAACTTTTCATTTCTTTCTAATCTTAACCATGTTGTCAAAATTTACATGACAAAGCCTCTTATGCCACAACCATACATCTTCATCCTTTTCCATCATACAAGTATTTTCAGCAGTGTCAATATGGAATAGATTACCTTTTGATTGTTCACCAGTGTCGATCAACTTTCCTGTTCAATCATAGATTCTTACTTTTCTATTTTCAAATGCAACTCGGTGACCTATGTTATTCAACTGTGATACACTTAACATATTATAATTAAGTCCTTTCACCCAATATGCATTCTCACATTTTATTTTATTTTTTAGCATTATAGTGTCTTTTCCTTTCACTTGACAAGGTGTATCATTTCCCATTCTAACAGATCCATAAATATAATTCTCAAGAAATTCAAAATTATCTTTATTTCCAGTCATGTGATGTGTGCAACCACTATCATTAACCCAAATTTGATGCTTACTAACTTTAGAAATAAGTGTTTTTTCAACATACCTTTCATCTTCTTCTGAATCTTCTTTCAAAGCTACAAACATTGTCTCAATATCTTTATCAGTGTCAGAATTAGGGTCATTATCTTTATCTTTAGCAATGTAACAAGCCTTCTTGTCTTTCTCTTTGTAATCTTGGTTATTCCTTATGTCATAGTGTCGGTTACTTCTGTATTCTAGATCATCTTTTCTGTTATTAGATCTTTCATTTCTTTTATCATTTATTCTGTTAGGGCATCAGACAACAAAGTGTCCAATTTATTTACAATTAAAGCATATCAAAGGTAGTTTACCTTTATATCTTCCTTTACCTTTGTGAAATATTCTAACCATTAGTGCTTCAAGTTCATGTTAGAATGAATTTAGAATAACTAAGAGGGGAGCGATGAATCAGTTACCCTTAGGTCTAGATGTAGCAAATAAAAACTTTCTGTATTTCAGATCTACTCGGTAGCAGTAGCATAAGTCAACAAATCTAATCATGCACTTTACTGTCAATTGAAATTAGCTTGTAGAAACATATAACTAAAACAAACCATAAGCATTCATACAAGTTGACACAAGTATTTAACGTGGAAACCCAATATGGGAAAAACCACCAGTAACATGCTACCAAGTTTTCACTCTTCTAAAGTGAGCTCTGTGAGGAGATAACCCTATTAAAGGTTACAATAACACATTTCTAGGTGTGATCTAGTTAAAGGATTTAATCACCCTGTCAAGAGTGGCCTTGTTAGAGGACTTAGAAGATCTTGACAAAGAAAGAGATGCCAAGATAGAAAAAGAACTTTAGAAAGCTGAATAGATCTAGAAGAAGAAGAAAGTAGAGAGCACCTCTGCACCCTCTACCACCATTGATTTAGACTCATCCCCACTGTCTACACCAAGAAAGAAGGGTAGAGGAAGAAAAAAGGCACCCACAAATTACCCATCCTCAAGGAGCACTTGGAGCAAACCAAATAATAGTCAAGCTCCTCCTGAGGTAGGATTTAGACCTAGTCTAAATGTTTTGAGGAACATGATTGTAAATGAAGGGAGATTAGATACACTTTCTAAAGTCTATGAAAAATATCAAGAAATTGATAAGACTGAGATACACTCTATGATCATATCTCATATGATCAAGTTTAAGAAAATAGTTCTTGAACTCAAGATAGTGATACCAGATCAATTATGCAACACATTGGAGATCATGAAAAGACATGCAATAGAGGAAGACATGAAGATTAGATAAGAAACATTGGATACTCTTCTCCCTATATGCTCGCATGATGAGAAGGCTATATTATTAGATCTGGTGAAGCCTCATCTTCAAACTAAGACAAGGACCCTACAGAGTATGAACAAATAATATGAGTAGGTAGGTAAGGAGACTAAAAGGCATTTGCACAAGTGTTTATGGATAGACACATGTATCCACCAATGGCGCCTACAAAAAAATATACTCTAGCTCCTCCTAAACATGTTACAAAACCAGTGATTCAGATAGCGCCTATGACAGGTCCACAGGTTTCAGCACCCACAGTGACAATAAATTTTGATACAGATAAAGACTCAAAAGACACTATAATAGTTGACAATGTAAAGATATCCATGACAACATCTAAAAAAGATATGGACAAAGTTGATAAGGCATTTGTAAGCACTGAAAGAAATGTGCACCGATGATACATCTGCACAACATGATGAAGTTCCCATTATTGATCCAATTGACACTAATGAAGAAAAGGATACTCAAGATGATACTCAAGGTGATAAGACACCAATAAAAGAGATACCAGTAAAGGTTGACTGCATGGATACCAGTCAGAAAACTATATTCTCACCATCCACTCAACCATCCACCTCATTGTTGTCAAGGTTAAGTCATGATTCAACAAGTTTGGATGCATTGGGAGAAGAAGACCTAATTAAGATCAGTGTTCTTTCTATGGAAAAGGAAAAAGAGAAACAAGTGATGAGGAATCCTCGCTTTTTGGAAATAGTAAACATATTGAATGACTTAGTGCATGCTGATCAGAAAGTAGTTAAAGTCCAATCAGTTGAAGATGTGGACAACATTTTGTCAAACTTCAAATCACACTTTATAAGCTTAGTAGACTCTACTAATAAGATTGCAAAAGTTGAATTCAAGAAGGAGAGACTGAATGATTTAGTAGAGAACTTTACCTTAGACTTGAACTCCTTAAATATTGGGCAATCCATACTGAAAGAATTGGCAGCTAAAGGCAAGAAAGTTATAGCCAACTGCATGGACAGAGTGAAGTTCACCTCTGAGAACACAAAAAAGGTAGAAGAGGCAGAGTTAATGGTGGATAGCATCAGAAAATCAGTTGAAAAATCCATGCAAGACATGAACATTTGCAATAATTTCTACCAAGGACAGTTGGACAAAATTGAGAAGGCAAAATTGGAAATCAGCAAGATAAGAATAAGACAAACCCAGTTGAGGAATGCACTTGCGCCATCTCTAGCAGTCCTTAATGAGAACATCAAACAAATTGATGACACCATGGTGACATAAGATCAAGGTCCTTGCATGGATATGATAAAAATGGAGAAACTGACATATGCCCTATGCGCGCATCTTCAGACTGTTGATGCTATGAAAGTATTTTGGTAGAAAAAGATCCAATCTCTTCAAATTGTGTACCCTGAAGTTTACATGGAGTAAGTATGCAGAAGACTTACTAGTTTTTGTACACCTTTGTCATTAATGTCAAAGGGGGAGTAATATAGAATGTGTATATGCAAAAAAGTATATGTATATATCAATAAGATGTTATGATATACTGTCACTTTTTATGTTAAGTCATTTTGAGTAACTTGGCTACATTCCTTTGTTGCCATAAATGAAAAAGGGGGAGCTTGTTAGCAAGTTGACTTCCTGAGGATGCTGACTCATTTTTATGTTGTCATCATGGCAACAAAGTCATGTTTAGTTTCTATCATGAAAGACAAAATGACTAAGTATGGAAAATAGGGCAGACAGAGATACTCAGTGATTAGCACATAAGCGCATGTGCAAGAGATCAATTCAGCGTATGCGCATTCAGATATATTTTTTATGACATGTGTACATGATACATCCAGACATGCATACTATGGAACAATAGTACGGAAAAGTTACAGACATATCAGTAGACCAGCAGTCCAGAAGACAAAGCATGGGAGCCGACTACTGTTTTGATCAGCGTGAATTATTTTTTAATGTAATGGCTAAGAGCCTTTGGTTATATGATTGTAATAATGTAATTAGAATTTTAGCAAACATGCCTGAGCTGACTTGTTTGGAATTGTTGTGTATTTTTTTTTAGGGCTGAGTAGAGTTTTGTTTTGGGTTGTGGCTATTTAGAAATGAACATATAAGTATGTAATGTAAAGATATGTTACAAGTGTTGATTATTATGTAAGAGGGATATACAGAGGGGAAGTATAATGAATTCAGTATATGATATAGCTCTTTAAGAGAGTAAGAGCATTCACACATACATGGAACTGATCAAACAACAGTGTCATCACAACAAATCATTTTGATATAGTGCATATCATCTTTCAGAAGGTTGTAGCCTTCATCCTATTGGGAAATGAGCCATATACCTTTAACATGGTTTTGTAAAAGACTCCTAATAGGGTCAGACCTTTAACTAGGTCATTGTACTCAAATTGTAAAGACTGCTTCTAACAGGGCAAAGGAACTTTAACAGGTTCAGTATACCTAGTACAATATTTGTGGGTACTAATTCCCACCAGAGTTTTCCTCTGATCAAGGTTTCCCTGTAATCATGTCATGTGTTATGAGTTCTTATGTTAAGCTTCATTCTATGTATGTTTGATTTATGTTTTAGTTGCTAAAAAGTAATTAATAGACAAACACTGATTCACCCCCCTCTCAATGTTTCTAACAATTGGTATCAGAGCTCTGGTCCTCAACAAATAAGTTTAACCACTTGAGGAGATCATGGACTCAGCAAAAGCAAAACATTTGAAAAAGAATCTTGAAGCATCTCTTGAAGATCTTGATAGATTTGAAAAATAAAATGAAGAACTTAGACTGAAAGTTGATGGCTCACAAATGCTTATCAAGAAACTAAGAAAAGATTTGAAAGATTGTTCTACAAGTGACTTAGGCAAAATGATCAAAAATCTCAATGAAGAGAATATGTCTCTGAAAGATAAAGTTGAGAATCTGGATGAACAACTCACAGATAGCCAAATTTATATTGAAGAAAAAATCAAAGAAAGAAAACAACTAGATGATGAAATTTTAAAAGAAAACATGAAAGTTCTAGAATTGGAAAACATAAAAAAGAAGTTGGAATCTGAATTAACAAAAGAAAAGGATAAGATTGATAAACTCCACACAAGTTCTGATTCACTTCAATCTCAGCTCAATGCACAAAAGCAAAAAGGTGACACTACTGGTCTTGGATTCAATATAACAGAAACTGAAGTTAATTCATTACAAGAAAGAGAGAAACCTCATGAAACATCTTCAAAAGAAAGGAAAGTTGAAAATGTTGAAGAGATTAAAGCAAGTCTACCTAAAAGGGAAATCAAGCAAGTTAACAGAACTTGTTATGCATGTAAAAAAAATGGTCATTTGGCAAGAGATTACAAAGAGGTAAGACCTTTTAATGGTTATTGTTTCTCTTCTAATAAATTTGGTCACAGGGCTATACATTGTAGAACAAATCAAATAAATCAATCACAACAGAATCAAAGAAGAATGAATCAAAAAAATCATAGAAACCAACCTCAAAGGAATCTACAGAACACTACATGTAAGATATGTAACTACAATTGACACACAGCAAAGCAATGCAGCATGATGAAAAAGAGCATCAGACCTCCTATCATGTCACACATGTGGAAAGGCTGGACACATCTCAAGGTTTTGTAGATCCAAAACTCAAAAGCAAGAGGATCCTAAGAAATCACAATTTGAAGAGAAAAGAGAAATTAAGTTTATTCAAGCAAAATTTGCATTGAAGTAAAGAAGGACAATGATGTCGACAAAGTAGTTGATGCATCCACAGTGGACACACCCTCTACTTCTGCTTGAATAGACCTTCTTGGTCTTAGGGGGAGCTATTCTAGCTCAGGACCCCTGCATGGTTGGTATACTCACCTCTGAGTATGCACCTATGAAATTATGGTTACAAGAACATAATATTTCTATGTGCATTCACACACTGTCTAAAATGCATCAGGACCTAAATTTCAAAATATCTGAGTAATTTGCGTACAGTTGCAAACATTAAATGTTGTAGATTGTATAAAAGAAAGTAAGTGTTTGATCTTCTTCACACTTGCATTTGAGAGAAAAAACTTTGAAGAGCATTGGAGCACTATACATAAAGGCATGAAAGCATAATAGATTTGGAAGTTAAGCGAACAGACAAGAAGTTTGGAACAGAACCCTAGCAGTCGCGCCATTTTAGAATTTCATGAAACCCTACCTAAGAAAGTTCCAAGTAAGTATGGAAACCCCAATTGTGTTTGATATAGTAGAGAGGAAGAGATTTGTATTCAAGAAGCATCCATTCAAATCCATACTGGATGATGTGGAAGGGGCTTTCTCCAAAACCCCACTAGGTGTTGTTCATGTGGAAGATATTCGCGCATATATTTACTATAAGAAGGAAATAGTAGGAGATGTCAGCATAGCCACTCATATGGGATCAATGATGAAACCTGATTACACATTCAAGGATGAGTTCACTCACTTGACAGATAACCCTATTTTCAAATACTCAAATGTGCATGAGTTTGATGAGCTAGAGAGGGTGAAGATTTTGTTAAGTAGAATACATGATTATCTTTATTGGATTGGTGAGGTCCCTGTGTGCATCACTATAGACCTAATCCATGAATTAACCAGAATTCCCAAGATTGGACCAGTTTTTCCTACTGGTAAGGATGTCAAGAAAAAAATTGAGCAAGTTTGCCTATCTAGAAGTGAAAAGCATGGAATGACAGTTGACCCTATCAAAGAAGATGACATAAAACTCTTAACACTGATACTTGGGTATAAGTTTTAGCAAGAAAGTAGGTTGAATAGTGTCTCTGCAGCAACAGTCCTAGAAGCTATTAGAATGGTCAAGGACAACACTCAATACAATCTATGTGACATCTTGCACGATCAATTGATTGACAACATTTGAATCATCAAGCATGACAGAAGCAAGACATTTAGGTTTGGATCTCTGATCATCTAATTGTATTTCCATATAGTTGGAAAGGTTGCAAACCTTTACCTAGACAAGAGAAAACCCACAATGTCTCAGATTTCTCTTAAGGTCAATTTAGAGAGCAGTGCAAGGGATACCATGGATATGGATATAAAGACATTCAGGATCAAAATGTAGAATAGGTTTAGAATATCTGAGAAGATAGTTGACAAATATAAGGATACCATATGTTTCATGGTAGAAATAGATTGCACATGTATGGAGGTAGTTGAACCTAGAACCAAATGGATTCATCCTCTTGGTTACGAAGTGGAAGAACATGTGTTAGAAGGATATGCACAAGTTCTATTGTCTATGTCTAAAGATCCTAATGAGCCTAGGTGGGGCACCTACAAAGAGAAGACCAATGAAGTGGATACTATCCTACACAATGCTGATAATAAAAGGAAACCATCCAGAATTACTTCTAACATACTGAAAGTTCATGGAGTCACTCAAGAAGATCTTGACAAAGCAAGCGATGCCAAGATAGCAAAAGAACTTGAGAAATATGAATAGATCTAGTAGAAGAATAATGTAGAGAGCACCTCTATGCCCTCTACCACCATTGATTTAGACTCATCCCCACTGTCTACACCAAGCAAGAAGACTAGAGGAAGAAATCAGGTGCCCATAAATCACCCATCCTTGAGGAACACTCAGAGAAAATCAAAGAATACTCAAGCTCCTCCTAAGGTAGGATTTAGACCTAGTCTAAATGTTTTTAGAAATAGGATTGTAAATGAAGGGAGATTAGATACACTTTCTAAAGTCTATGAGAAATATCAAGAAATTAATAAGACTGAGATACACTCTATGATCATATCTCATATGATCAAGTTTAAGAAAATAGTTCTTGAACTCAAGACAGTGATACCGGATCAATTATGGAACATATTGGAGATCATGAAAAGACTTGCAATAGAGGAAGACATGAAGATTAGAGAAGAAACATTGGATACTCTTCTCCCTATATGCTCTCATGATGAGAAGGCTATATTATTAGATCTGGTGAAGCCTCATCTTTGAACTAAGACAAGGACCCTACATATTATGAACAAAGAATATGAGTAGATAGGTAAGGAGACTGAAAAATAATTTTCACAAGTGTTTATGGATAGACACATGTATCCACCAATGGTGCCTACAGTAAAAGATACTCCAGCTCCTCCTAAACATGTTACAAAACTAGTGACTCAAATAGCACCTATGATAGGTCCACAGGTTTCAGCACCCATAGTGACAATAAATTCTGATATAGATAAAGACTCAAAAGACTATAATAGTTGACAATGTAAAGATATCCATGACAACATCTAAAAAAGATATGGACAAAGTTGATAAGGCATTTCTAAGCACTGAAGAAAAGTGCATCGATGATACATCTGCACAATAGGATGAAGTTCCCATTATTGATCCAATTGACACTAATGAAGAAAAGGATACTCAAGATGATACTCAAGGTGATAAGACACCAATAAAAGAGATACTAGTAAAGATTGAATGCATGGATACCAGTCAGACCACTATATTCTCACCATCCACTCAACCATCCACCTCATTGTTGTCAAGGTTAACTCCTGATTCAGCAAGTTTGGATGCATGGGGAGAAGAAGACCTAATTAAGATCAACATTCTTGCTATGGAAAAGGAAAATGAGAAATAATTTATGAGGAATCCTCGCCTTTTGGAAATAGTAAACATATTGAATGACTTAGTGCCTACTGATCAGAAAGTATCTAAAGTCCACTCAGTTGAAGATGCGGACAACATTTTGTCAAACTTCAAATCACACTTTATAATCTTAGTAGACTCTGCTACTAAGATTATAGAAGTTGAATAAAAGAAGGAGAGACTGAATGCTTTAGTAAAGAACTTTACCTTAGACTTGAACTCCTTAAATATTGGGCAATCCATACTAAAAGAGTTGGTAGCTAAAGGCAAGAAAGTTATAGCCAACTGCACTGACAGAGTGAAGTTCACCTCTGAGCACACAAAAAAGGTCAAAGAGGTAGAGTTAATGGTCGATAGCATCAAAAAATCAGTTGAAACATCCACACATGACATGAACATTTGCAATAATTTCTACCAAGGACAGTTGGACAAAATTGAGAAGGAAAAGTTGGAAATCAGCAAGATAACAATAAGACAAACCCAGTTGAGGAATGCACTTGCACCATCTCTAGCAGTCCTTAATGAGAACATCAAATAGATTAATGACACCATGGTGACATATGATCAAGTTCCTTTCATGGATCTAATAAAAATAGGGAAACTGACATATGCCCTATGCGCGCATCTTCAGACTGTTGATGCTATGAAAGTATTTTGGCAGAAAGAGATCCAATCTCTTCAAATTGTGTACCCTGAAGTTTACATGGAGTAAGTATGCAGAAGACTTACTAGTTTTTGTACACCTTTGTCATTAATGTCAAAGGGGGAGTGATATAGAATGTGTATATGCATAAAATTATATGTATATATCAATAAGATGTTATGATATACAGTCACTTTTTGTGTTAAGTCATTTTCAGTAACTTGGCCACATTCCTTTGTTGCCATAAATGACAAAGGGGGAGATTGTTGGAAATTTGACTTCTTGAGGATGCATGACTCATTTTTGTGTTGTCATCATGGAAAAAAATTCATGTTTAGTTTCTGTCATGAAAGACAAAATGACTAAGTATGGAAAACAGGGCAGATAGAGATACTCAGCGTTCAGCACATCAGCGCATGTGCGATAGATCGAGTTAGTGTATGTGCATTCAGATATATGTTGTATGACACATGTACATGCTACATCCATACGCACATAGTATGAAACAATAGTACGGAAAAGTTATAGACAGATGAGTAGAACACTAGTCCAGAAGACAGAGCATGGGAGCCGACTACTATTTTGATCAGCATGAATTATTTTGTAATGTAATGGCTAAGAACCTTTGGTTATATGATTATAATAATTTAATTAGAATTGTAGTAAACACTCTTGAGCTGACTTGTTTGAAAGCGTTGAATATTTTGTTTTAGGGCCGACTAGAGTTTTGTTTTGGGTCGCGCCTATTCAAAAATGAACATATAAGTATGTAATGTAAAGATATGTTACAAGCATCGATTATTATGTAAGAGAAAGATATAGAGGGGTAGTATAATGAAGTCAGTATATGATATAGCTCTTTAAGAGAGTAAGAGCATTTGCGCATACATGGAACTTATCAGACAACAATGTCATCACAGTAGTTGATTTTGATATAGTGCACATCATCTTTTAGAAGGTTGTAGCCTTTATCCTATTGGGCAGTGAGCCATATACCTTTAACAGGGTTTTGTAAAAGACTCCTAACAGGGTCAGACCTTTAACCAGGTCATTGTACTCAAATTGTAAAGACTGCTACTAACATGGCAAAGGAAGTTTGACAGGTTCATTATACCTAGTACAATATTTGTGGGTACTAATTCCCACTGGGGTTTTCCTCTGATCAAGGTTTCCCCGTATTCATATCATGTGTTATGATTTATTATGTTAAGCTTCATTCTATGTATTTTTGATTTATGTTTAAGTTTCTAAAAAGTAATTAATAGACAAACACTGATTCACCCCCCCTCTCAGTGTTTCTAACATCTTCATCAACAATAGATATGGTACTCAAACAGATAACAATAGTCTCACCAGTTAAGGTTTGATAGCAATGACAAAATAACAATTGCTTTCATTGTCACTTTCCAATAATCTCCCTCTTTGGCATTGATGGCAACACAAAATATTAAAACAATGATTTAACAAGCATAGTTACCAACCAATCCAAAAAATTCACCTGTCTTCCTTGATATGAATGAATCTTCATTAATGTCTTTAGCTTCATTCTGATTCTTATCTGTAAAACATTTCTCCCTTTGTGTCTATAATCACACTGTAATCATCTGTGTCTGATCATATGTAGACTCCTTCTGAGTAGATAATCACTCCAATGTTTTCAATAGTAACTTCTACCTCTTTGTAATCTTTCCCTCTTGGTAATCTCTTCTTCTAGGAAATCTCTCCCTCTTTCTCCTTCTTTCCCTCTTTATAGGTAATCTCTCCCTCTTTGACAACAATTCCAAAGATTTCAATATCATTATCATGTTGATCCTGTCATCTTGATTATGACTGATTTACTTTTATGTCCTTGTTCATCTTCACAACTTTAGCCAGCATCCTAAAGTGTGACTAACTGTGTAACAATGTGTCAAATATTCTAAATGTAATATTTGATGCAACAGTACCATATAGAACTTAATTAGCCTCTATTAGGGGAATCACCCCCAATTCACCTTGTAGATACTCATGAGCATCCTTGGTTATTTCTTTTGTGAATATGTCTGCTAATTATTCTTTAGTGTTTACATAATCCAGTCTCACTTCTTTACTCTGAACTAGCTCCCTCAAGTAATGATACTTGATAGCTATATGTTTTGTCTTTGAGTGCATAACATGATTTTTAGAAATATTAATAGCACTCATGTTATCACAATATATGACAATTGGGTCAGTGAATTATTCCTTCATACATTTCAGTAGTATCTTCAACCACACAATGTTAGAACAGTTAACTGTTGCTGCTATATACTCGACTTCAGTTGTAGATTGTGAGGTGCAATTCTATTTATTTCTTGTCCAAGAGATCAATCTCTTTCCTAAAATAAATGCTCCAATAGTAGTTCTTTTCCTGTCATCAACATTTCTAGCCCAATCAGAGTCAGTGTAAACTCTGAGTTGAAACTTGTCATTCTTTCTGTAGTATAGACCATAGCCATCAATTCCTTTCAAATATATTATTATCCTTTTTACTGCCATCATGTGTGTTTCCTTGGGATTAGCAAAAAACCTTGCAACAATCCCAACAGCTAGAGCAATATCAGGTCTACTATGTACAACATACTATAGTTTTCCAATCATTGATCTATAGAGTGTTTGGTTCACTTTTTTTGTGTCATCATCTTTTATCAGCTTCTATCCAGTAGCCATGGGTGTACTTACTAGTTTGGATTCTTCCATTCCAAAAAAATTTAGTATCTCTTTGATATATTTAGATTGAGTGATATAGATACCATTCTTCATTTGATAAATTTGTAAACCAACAAAGAATTTTATTTCACCAAACATAGACATCTCAAACTCAATTTTCATCTCTATTGCAAATTTTTGACATAACACATCTTTTCCACTAAATATGATGTCATCAACAAAGTTTTTAGCTAATAATGTACCTTTACTTTTCTCTATCTTTAAGTACAGGTTGTTGTTGTCATTGGTTCTTGCAAATCCAATCTTGATTAGATAATTGTGCAATCTCTCATACCATGCTCTTGGCACTTGCTTCAATCCATATAATTCTTTGTGCAATCTACAAATCATATCCCTTTTGTTTGGGTCTATAAAACCAATAGCTTGCTCAATATACACTTCTTCCAAGATTCCATTGAGAAATGCAGATTTCACATCCATCTGATAAACTTTGAACCCTTTATAGGCTGCATATGCAAGTAAGGTTCTGATACCTTCCAATCTTGCAACGGGGGTGAAGGTTTCACCGTAGGCAATCCCTTCCTCTTGTGCATAACCCTTGCATACCAGTCTAGCTTTGTTTCTTGTCACATCTCCATGTTCATTCAGTGTGTTCTTGAATACCCACTTTGTGTCAATTACATTTTTATCCTTCGGCCTTGGTACAAGTGTCCAAGTTTTTTTCTTCTCAATTTGTTCAATTTCCTCATTCATTGCTTGTATCCAATATTTATTTTCTAAAGCATCTTTAACTATTTTGGGCTCAAATTCACATAATAGACATGTGCATTTTTCAACTTACTTCATGTCATAACACAAGAATCCTTTGATCCAATGATTTGATCATAATTGTGATTTATTCTCACCTATTTTGCTAGGGTAGGCTCAGTCCTTGCTTTAGGTTCATTGTCTGTATTCAGTTCTAGTTGATTCTGTGATTCAGCATCTCCATCGGATAGCTCAGCATTCACTTCTAGTTGCTTAGCAACTCCACTCTGTGACGCGGCAGGTGCATGCTATTGTTCAGCAGTAGCCTCAAGTAGTGAATTAGAATCTTCCTCATCTAGATATATGAATGATTTGTAGCTTTTAGTCTCTTGTGTATTTTCAGCTTCATTTCTTTCTGCAAACTCATCAATTCTTACATTTACACTTTCAACAATTTTGTTAGTATTAGAATTCAAACATTTGTATGTTTTGCTTTTCATTGAATAATGAAGGAATATGCCTTCTTCACCTTTAGCATCTAGTTTTCCATTTCTGTTGTCTTTCAATATAAAACATTTGCTTCCAAATACTTTAAAATACTTTACTCTATGTGTATAACCATACCAAAGTTCATAAGGTGTAGCATTTGTACCTTTCTTGACTTGAACTCTATTCAGTGTATAGACTGCAATACTTACAGCTTCTTTCCAATATTTTTGTGGAACATTTTTCTCCATCATTAGTGTTCTTACACATTCCATGATAGATCTGTTCCTTTGTTCAGCAATACCATTTTGTGGAGGAGTCCTGGGTGCAGACATCTGTCTCTTTATGCCTCAGTCATTGTAGAACCTATTAAACTCGTTGAAAATAAACTCTCCACCTCTGTCAAATCTTAAGAATTTCATAATTTTGCCTATTTCCTTTTCAACTTTAGCTAACTACCATTTAAATAACTGGAATGCATCAAATTTTTCCTTGAGAAAAATTATAGTCATCATCCTTGAATAATCATCAACAAATAGAATAAATTATCTAGCACCACAATAGATTCTGTCTCCAATGGCACTACAGAGATCAATATGGACCAATTCCATAATTTCCTCTGATATGTGTGTTTTACTTTTAAAACTAGATTTAGTCATCTTTCCTAGTTGACATTGTTTACACATAGCATTCTCAGGTTTCTTTAACTTAGGTAGCCCTCTAGCCTTTTTTAATTTACTTATGCTTACCAAGTTATCAAAGTTCACATGATGCAACGTCTTATGCCATAACCAAACATCATTGTACTGTAAAAATGAACATTTTTCTTCAGATAAATCCACATAAAATAAGTTACCTTTATTCTGATCACCAGAAGTGTTCAGCTATGCAACACTCAGAAAATTGTATTTAAGATCATCAACCCAATACACATTATCATATCTGATTTTGTCAGTCAGGTTAATCAATCCTTTACCTTTGATAAGACATGGTGCATCATTTCCAAATTTTACATATCCTCCTTTACAGTGGTTTAGGGTTTCAAACTTATCTTTGTCACCAGTAATATGATGGGAATAACCACTTTGAATGATCGAATGATCATTTTTAATCATATAAGAGATTAGTGTAGTTTTCTCAGCATCATCAAAATCTTCTTTCATTGCAACATAAACAACTTCTATATCATTGTCATCAGAATTATCAGTGTCATTGTCAGAAGTTTCTTCAGCAATATAACAAGATTTCTTACCTTTGTAGTCCTTATATTTCCTGAAGTCTCGGTCATCCTTTTTGTCTTTGTATTCTTTGGATTTTTTGTCCTTTCTTTCATCATTTTCATTTTTGTCAGGACATCTAGCAGCTATATGACCAACTTTATTGCATGAAAAACAAATAATAGGAAGTTTACCTCTATATTTTCCTTTTCCTCTGGATAGTATTTTTGCCATAAGTGCTTCAAGTTCTTCAAGATCATCATCAGAAGTGTCACTATCACTATCCACATGTTTGTTTCCTTTCTTAGGTTTATTGAGAACCAGCTGTGATCTAAAAGCAGAATCAATTCCTTGTGGATTATAGTTATCATAATTTGACATTTCAAATGTAGTGAGTTTGCCTGTCAGATTTTCTAGATTCAGATTATTGTTAGGAGTACATCTCAATTATTGAATTGTAGAAACTCTAATAGCATATACAAGAAGTAAAGTTCTTAGTACCTTGCTCATAATAGTGTTCTCATCAATTATTCCATTAGCCCCTCTAATGGCATTTACACCTTCTTTTACTCTACCACAATACTGATTAACATTTTCACCTTCTTGCATTTTCATCTCATCAAACTTACCTCTTAGACTTTCTGATTTATCTCTATGCACATTTGTGTCTCCACCATAGACAGTTTCAAGTTTGTCCCACATCTACCTTGCATTTCTGCAACTCTTTATATCATCAAACTCTGAATATCTTAATGAGGAGGCGATCTCCAATATTGCTTGATTGTGCTCTTGCTTTTATTTTAGTTATATAGGAGTGAGAGGAGAAGTAGGTGATACATAGTCATAGTCATTTTCGATAAGTAGCTTAGCATCATCTCCAATACCAGCCAAATGCAGTTTTATCAAACTTTGCCATGCAAGGAAGTTATCTTTTTTCAGCTTAGGAACCTCCTTCTTATACATCTTGATCTTTTCGCTCCAACTACCTTCAAACTATTTTTAGGAGACCAAAGCTCTGATACCAATTGTTAGAATGAATTTAGAATAACTGAGAGGGGAAGGGTGAACCAGTTATCCTCAGGCCTAGATGTAGCAAATAAAAAAATTTTGTATTTCAAATCTACTCGGCAGCAGTAGCATAAGTCAACAACTCTAATCATGCAGTTTATTGTCAATTGAAATTAGCTTGTAGAAACATAATAGTAAAACAAACCATAAGCATTCATACAAGTTGACATAAGTATTTAACATGGAAACCCAATATGGGAAAAAACACCAGTAACATGCTACCAAGTTTTCACTCTTCTGAAGTGAGCTCTATGAGGAGCCAACCCTATTAAAGGTTACAATAACACACTGCTAGGTGTGACTTGGTTAAAGGATTTAATCACCCTATCAGGAGTGGCCTTGTTAAAGGAATTAGAACATTACACTTGAATGTCACCTTGTTCGAGGATTTATACAAATGAATGTTAGGTCAACCTTGTTAAAGGATTTTAACTGATACAATGGTAAGAAAGTAATCAGCAGTTGTGACATGATACCTACAACTTACTCTGCGAATTCAGATCCAATTATAGCTCTGATGTTAACTTAATGGATAGCCTGCATTGAAATTTCAACCCTCTGATCTGCTTGGAAATCCATCAAGCAATCACACATGCAACTCTCTGCTTCTGTATTCAACCTTTTCTTCTAGATCATGCCAAACAATAAATCAACTATGCAAACCTCTTGCATACACATCCACTCTTGCACACTCAAAGAATAACCCCTTGAGGTTATCATATACCTCTATGTTTAGGTTAGATAAATCTTTTGTCGCTTAAACAAGATTGTAGATCTTAGGTTATGTCAGATCCAACGGATCATTCCATCTTTGCATTACATTTACTTCTCCAAAGTAGTCTCTAATTAAATCTTGAAACCATACATTAATTAAGGTTACTGTTGCCCAAATTTCTCATTCCTATGCAATTTGGTCTAGTCTTTCCTGTCTGGCAATCCTCTGTCATGTTTTTCAGGTCTTCAGCTCAAACCTTTGCTCTAAACCCTCAGAACCCCTGAAAACCCTAAGTCCTCCATGTTTGAACAAGGTAAAAACCCTAAGTCTTGGCTCTTATGTTTTGCAGTTACTTTTTCCCATCACTAAGAGCATATGCTTAATTTTCAAGTCGCGTGATCGCTTCAGCCTGGGCGAATATACCTTTTCTTCTCCCGACTCTGTGTTTCACTTTGTCCCGTAGTCTGTGAACACATTGGAATATTCTTTTTGCATCTTCCGACTTAGATTTTCTCTTCAGTCGCGAGGTCACCAGATCCATGTCATAAGCCTTTGTGAAGAGTAGAACCCTCTCAGTTAGTCGGGTAATCACAAGAGCCTCAGCGAATATTCCCTTTTATCTCCTGACTTCACTTTTCACTTTGTCACGTAGTCTCATGACCTTATCGAATATTCCCTTTATGTTCCCAGACTTAGCGATGAGCCCTCAGTCGCGATGTTGCAGAATAGTAATGTTACAAGTCACACAAAGTAGGGGCCCACCTTCAGTCATGAAGTCGCATGAAGTTTCAGCAGTTAAAAAAAATGTCTCCCGACTTCGCGGTTTCCCTTGGTCGCCTTGTCGCTGGATCGGGTCAAAGTCAATAGTTAAATAGGAATTTAGTTGGGTGATCGCAGGATTTTCCTGACAGTTAAGAGAATTTTCTCATACTTGGTGACTATTTCTTGTCGTGTGATCACTGGATCGGGTCACACCGTAGCAGTTAAGGATGCAGTCAGTCGCATAGTCTCTGGATCATACAGCCGTTAAGGCTTACCTGTCAAGACTTCATGACTAGCCGTTTGTGGTCCCCAGTCACCTTTTCACCAGAGTAGAATGGTGACTGAGTGTCTCAGTGTACAGAAAAGTAACCAGTGGCTATGCGATAGATGGCATATGATGTGTGGATGCGGGCCCTCAGTTGGGTAATCTCCAGATGAAGTAAATTGGGTCACACGACTTGGCGACTAAGTGTTTCTTTGCTTCATGTCGCGGGGTCGCAAAATGATTTGAGGGCATAGTATTTTGTCCAGTGACTTAACGGTAGCCATCTGATACAAAGCTCAGATGATCCTATGGTGGTCATGTAGTCTGGTGATCAAAGTGCCCTATGAGAAAAGTACTCCCGACTCAGCGCCAAGGGTTAGTCGGGATGTCGCTAGAAGGGTTAAGGGACACATGCTAACTATTAAGATAAGTCAAAGGGCTCGGTACTAGTTTCTCCCAACTTGGTGACTGGTGTAGTCGTGCAGTCTCGGGACATAGAGATAACATCTGGCGATAAGGCGATAACCGTGGCAGTCTAAGGAGGCAGTTAGTAGCATGGTCGCCAGAAGAATGATGGGTTAAGTGAAATGCCTCACGACTTTGATATTTCATAGTCGCCATGTCACTGGATCGTGACTCAGGTTGGCCAAGGGTTAAAAGGATTCAATGTCACCAGGTCATAAGATTTAACTGTGGTTAGTATCTGAGTTCAACGACAAGGAGACTTACGGTTAGTCGCGAGGTCATAGGAATTTGAATTTGAAATATGGTGGAAAGTTTGACACTGTGAAACGCTCGGCAGCCATGGTTTCTGTTTTCTCATATTCTAGAATTGATCAGAGGGTTTCTAGTCATAGGAAATGATACACAGAGAAGTTTCCCAACCTTTGAATAGATTTGTTTCAATGTCGTTGATAAGAGGAGGTTCAGTGTGTTTCAGAACAGAGCAGAATTATGACTGAGTTTCCAGAAGTGCCAAGAAGAAGGAGAAAAAGTCTTGGGTGATGACAAGGAGAACACTTGGCCATGTACTATTCACATATAAGAGGGACAGTTATTATAGAGGAATATGGGTGAACAGGTGTGCACAGCTTTCAGAGTAAACATAAATGCTACTATCCACCGTATACCAAATCTGATGATAGTTTCCAGATCGAGGAGGAGCATGAAAATATCCATGAATATCTGTTTGACTCGGTCATTATCCACCACCTCTTCTCTCTCTTTTCTTCTCTCCTGTTATTTTAGGGTTAGGTTTTTCCATGACCATCCGAAGCTTTTTGCATCCTAAGGGATTCCAAGATGGTCATAGCCCTATATATAGCAGAAAAGTTGCAATTGCAAGGGTCGGTTCTTTTTCCTTTTGTTCTTGCTGTCTTTGTAATTTTTTTGGAGTTCCTGACAGAGAAAAAGAGATTTTTTAACCTAGGAGTTCATTTTTATGCAGAAGGCATACTCTGTGACATTTCTTTGTCCTTGGTGTATTTTTTGTACGAGTCTGTAACTCACTGTGAGAAGTAATATGCAGAGTTTCAATTCTTGGATCAATTTGCTGGATTGTGTCAACCTTGTCTCTTTTCTTCTTGTCTGTATGTGTCTTGATTGTTGATGGATTAACTGTGGATGATTTTATTCCTCTTAATCATTCCTTTCATAGCATCTACTTGCAGAAGAGTATGTCTGCTTGCAGGTTGTAACTAGTGTTTTATTGTTTACAGTTTTTAACTGTGAAGAAGTCTTTCCTTTTAACTGGTTTACTCATGACCTTGTTATGAAATATTTATGCATGCCTATACAAGGGACTCGTGTTCTACTTTCAATTCAGATTTAGTTGACCTAGGAGTTTATCCTGTGTGTGTGTTATGTTTTTATGCCATTTTCGGTGCATCACCTAGTAGGTAGTTTGCTTTCAGTCATTTCCCTTTCAAAGCAATCCTTCTATCCCTTTCCCTCAAAAGTTTACTTTTTTGTTTAAGAAGCAAATTAAGGTGATTATCCAAGAGGAACCAGCCTAGAATCTGGAGGTCTCATCTCAGTTAGCATAGGTCCCACAACCTGGAGATGATTCCCTTGTTATACTGGATTATCAAGACC
>MU227445.1:2405484-2436487 GCA_018584345.1 Thuja plicata
TTAAAGGATTTAAACTTACAATGAAGTAAGCACTCTGTTAAGAGATAAATAAAGGCCTACTAAAACCACTCTGTTAAGAGATTTTCACTTGATACAATGATTAGAAAGTCTCAAGTATTGATCCTTCGATATGCACTCTGATGTTGTTGATAGATCTCCTCTTTTTAGTATCTCTTCTAATCTTATAATCTGATATACCTTTACTCTGCTATTCACTGTGTTATGCTCTGCTTGATCTCTGCTTCTGAACAAAATAACCCTCTATGCATTTCACATCAAAATGCAGTCACTTCAACAATTCCTCTTCTGCCTCTTGCACATTCATTCAAAATAGGGTTACGAAGCAATATAATATATCTATACAGATCTGACAGTGAGATCTAGATCAATGATCAAGATCTGATATCCATGCCTTGATGGTAAAACAATTAATGCTTACAATGAGTCATGCATTGGATAAAACAATTAAATGCATAACTAACTTCGTATAAGAATATTAAATGCACACAATTTCAGGAAAAAAAGCTTATACAAGTCGGTCGGATCACTTATCCTTGAAGTTTGTATCATTCCTAACAAGTATACAAAAACTATTCTGCTCAGCACTTTGACTGTCTGTCACTCGACATTTAACATCTCTCTCTTTACTCAGCTCGGTAATGTGACTAGGTATATTGAAAATTGCTCGACAATGTTGCTCGGCCTTACATAGTTTTAGCTTAGCCACAGTGATAGCCAACTAAAATTTCCTAATGAAATGACTAAGTGTTGGTCACCAATCATCAACATAACTTAGAGATTAACATAATACTGTTTCAAGGTGCTGCTCTCATTTCATGTATTGCAAAGACTCTTATAGAATAAATAGGCAATAAAGTTGTAAGAATCTTACTAAAGTTCTAAGAATCTTACTCACAATAGTGTCTTCATAAATAGTTCCCCCTACTCCTCCAATAGCATTCACAACTTCCTTGAGTTAGTTACTATACTGTGTGATGTTATCTCCTTCTTTCATTCTCATGTCATTAAATTTTCCTCAGAGACTTTCAGCTTTAGCTCTTTGTACATTTGCATCTCCTCCATAAACTAGTGTAATCTTTTCCCACATCTGCTTGGCTGATGTACATGTCTTGATATCATAAAATTCAGCATCAATAAGTGAAGAAGCAATTTATACCATTATAACATTGTGTTTATGTTTCTATTTCATCTGCTTAACAATCAAAGGTCCAGTAGGTAGGATGAATTCATTATCCATGTATATTGCAATGTCATCTACAATACCTGATAGGTATAGTCTCATTCTTCTCTTCCATGTTGAGAAGTTCTCCTTGTTCAACTTCGGTGCGTCTCTCTTATACATCTTCTGATCTTTACCTTAAGTCCTTTAAAACTTTCCTTGTAAGTATTGTATGCTCTGATACCAATTTTTATAATACCTGAGGGGGGGGTGAATCAGTTGTTTCTCAATCATCCTACAGTCCCAAATTCTCCCAGATGTATATAACAACAATTTCAAAACATATAATTCAACTCGGTGAAATGTATACTATAATCTCAAACTTTATTTATATACTGAGTAGCAGTAAATCAATACTGTGTTTACCGATCAATGTAGATAAAGTAATGTGTAAAGAAAAATAATAATCCAATAACAATCATACACATTGACATATAGATTTTTAACGTGGAAACCTTGCTAAGGGAAAAAACCACCTCGGACCGGTAACCCAAAATATTTCACTCTTCTAAAGTGAGCTTGGTTAAGGGCCAACCCTGTTAATGGTTACAATGCACACTATTAAATGTGACCTGGTTAGAGGATTTAAAACTAACAGTTCTCTCTTGACCAATCATTCACTATGGAGTCAACAAGAAAACACTCAATATTCATTAGAATATCATAATAAATAATTTCACATCCTACTTGGTTAAGATATGTATCCGTAACAATGGTTAAATTAATACAGTAATGATCATTATAAAAAAACTCATCATTTACCTCAGAATCATCAATTTCTAGCTCATCATTTTAGTCGGCCTCAGTTTGACTAAATTGCTTGGTCAATACTGTGATGTGTCGGTGATCGCTAGCTTGGTTTTCATTGTGCTCGGTATACACTGTAATTACTCGGTGTTCACTGTTACTCGGTGTATACTGAACTCTTCAATTACCGACCACATAAACTTTGTTTGTTCTAGATCTTCAATCCATAATAGATGTTTGTCATCATAATGATACTCAAATAAGTTGACAACAATGGCAATACATTAACTGAATAATGTCTATCATCATATCTGTAACTCGGTTGACTATCAACAAAATGACTTCAAACATACAATCAATTGTAGTTCATCAATCTGCATATACAAATTACCCTCATTGCATCCTATCTTATCCTATTTCCTTTATTTCTTCATTCCATATTGCATCAATAGAACATTGCACTCTTAGTGAAGGAGAAACCCTTACACTTGTTCAATGCTTGAGTCGTCTTAAGCCTAGTGGCTACTTTCTCCTTCCTAATGTGATAAAAGAGATATTAAATTCGGGGTGTGAGCTTCCTAGCTTGGTTGACCATCCTAGTGAACTCTATCCCATTCATCATCACCTCAAATATTTTATTTCCTTACAATGGCAAATTAGAGAGATAGAAAGAGGCACATAGGAAAACATGGTTGTGTCATGCCATCTAGCATTTTTTCCACTGTTGAGATATCAAATTTCCATAAGCAATAGAGTTGTTAGGGTTTTGAGGAAAAAATCATGAGAGCTACATCTCCATGGCTATGTCGTCTAATCAACCTATAGTTTATGAGAAGTAGTTCATAAAAACTCATCTCTTATAAAGATGAGTGATCCACTTCACACTCATTGGATGTAGGTGATGGTCATATATATTTCTTGACTACTTGTCCTTTCCGATATTACTTCCATTCAAATAGATTTAAATATAACAATATGTACATTCAAACCCACTTAACTTACTACCTTATATACTAATTACCATATTTATTTATTAACTTCCCTATATTAATTATGGGTACTAAACTAATTTACAATGTTTCTTAACTTTGGAAATGACACAAACTATTCCTCTTCTCCCTCGAGAATGACTCCTCCGTAACGCTCAGAATATCTATGTGGAAAGTGGGGAAATCTTCAATATTTGAAACTCTAAAAAAAGTTTAAGCAAATATATCAGCTTCCTTCAATTAAAAATATTTCAAAAAATAAAAATAAAAAAACTTCAGATCCCGAATATTCTCCTTCCACAATTTGTCCATTATGATGCCGGGGTAGTTGAGACAGAATATACCCTTATTATTGGGATCTTTAATTAATCAGTATATGCCGAATGGAAGTGGAAATACACGGTAATCAACAAAGATACAAAACAGGAGTTCCTTTCAAGAATGTTCTTTATAGACTGAACACTGTAGGACTGTAAATTTTCAAAGTGAATGTTAAGGCCGAGCTAACAAATTTTAGGTGCCATCTTTTGAATCCTTACACCCGCTGTCATCATGAGATCTCCACTGGAAACAAGATTACAGCAGAGTGCTACGTAGATTTCAATAACCCAGTCAAGAAATCTAGAAATTATTGAAGCCCTGGAAAATTCTCCGCCAGGCGAGAAAATTTGTGTGGCAGTAGGAAAGGACTTTTCAGAAAGTGTCTCTGCTCTCAAATGGGCTCTCAAATGTGCTGTGTACAACAGATCTTTAATTTTGCTTCATGTTTAGGTTCTGATTCGCTTCATTCCATCGCCGGGTAAGTATTTCATGAAAATTTTCTTTAAATTTGTGCATTTGTGTTCGCTCATAAATTAGGTACCTTTGAATTGCAGTTGGAAGAATTCCCGCTAATCAAGTAAGTGAGGATATATTAAATGTGCACAAGGAGGATGATGAGAAAAAGCTGAGTGAGTACATGGAATTTTTCTTGGACATTTGCTCCCAAGCTAGGGTATGAATCCTTCTCCCTAATTTCTTTACCATTTTCAAATATAAAGTCTTTTCGAAACGAAGTTTCTGAAGTATCTTTATATACGCCAGGTGAAAGGAGAACCTTTGATAGTTGTGAAGGTGGATGTTTCCAAAGGAATCGTCGAAGTGGTTTCAGAGCTTTGTATCACGAAGCTTATCATAGGCAAATCTTCCGGCGGTGCAATTTCCAAGTAAGCGACACAATTTTGAAGACTATTTTGGCTTACATGGCCACACGTTTTTATAAATACCCTAAACATGTTGAAATTTGTACAGAAAGATGAAAATGTAGGGACCTGGCAAAGCGGATTACGTCCTCAGGCACGTGATCGAGTCCTATGAAGTTTTAGTTATTTGTAAAGGAAAGCTTGTACAACTCAGAGAAGCGTCTCCTGTGCATTATGGTCAGAATAGTCTATCATTTCAGTGTAATCTTTCCATTGTATTTAAGAAAAATAATACTGGACTTACAGTTATCAGAGCTTATAAATTTATATGTGGCCTCGCATGGGTTCACTGTAGCAGGTCAGAAGGTAGTGAATTGTAGGATTCCCCTCTCACAATTGCTTGGGGAACGATCAGAAACAACCACTTTTAAGCCCTGTTCTGTCGAAGGTAGATTATCGGTTTCATTCAATCCAAACGTCCAACGGAATTCGAACGCATCGTCACTCTTTTTGGTAAATGAAGATCGTAACCCTGCTTGGGTTGAATAATTTAATGATCCCGACTTTGAAGCTCCATCATTACGACAATGTTATTCCCGCGAAGGATTCCAAGTATGTTATTTCCACAAAGGAAGGAAGGAAGTCAAATGCATCGTCACTCTGTTTGGTAAATGAAGATTGTAACCCTGCTTGGGTTGAATAATTGAAAGAAAGAAAGAAAGAAAGAAAGAAAGAAATAAAGAAAGAAAGAAAGAAAGAAAGAAAGAAAGAAAGAAAGAAAGAAAGTGTGAGGCTAAAGATAGTCTATGGTATGGGTTAGATTCAAAGAATGAATAACTAGTATAGAAACAAGAATCAAAGACGCAATGCATTGATTTCATATATCAATAAACAAGCCTTCTTTTAAGAAAACAAATTGGACTAGCCTTTTTTTATCAGAGTATTTGGAATAAAATTCTTCACTTTTATTTAGAATATAGAGGAGTAGAACGAGTTTTTCTATCAATCATATACACAATATCCTACATGCACATTTCATTTTCTATTTGAAAAATGAATATTTGTAGTTTTCTATTGAAAACAGAATATCTAAAAGCATTTTTTTTTGCTATATGTTAGTAGGTAGTATTAAAAACTATAACAAGATATAGGTAAGAGAGGAAAAATCAATCTATTAGAAAATCATTTCGAATAAATGAAAGAATTTAGATGATAAGATATAACATGCTATAAAATAAATAAGACAAAATAATAATGATGTTTGGTATTGTACAATCCAACAATCTTCCTTAATCACAACTACTATAATATAGGATGCCTAAACAATGTCTTTGATACTCAAACCTTACTTATCCTAATGATTTATTGAAATATCTACATATGGACCTTTGGATCTAAACATTTGTAAATATTTTTCTTTATTATTGACAAATTCTTGCATAGTGGAAATGTCAAGTTGTTCTTAGAAAAACCTCTTTTTTGTTTATTATTTTTTGTTCATCAAATCTACTAAATTCGACCCATCCAAATTGCTTTACATGTTGCTCCTATTACCATTACATAATCTCATTTTGTTCAAGAAAGAGTCACAATAATTTGTTTCTAGAATGTCTATGAAAATATGCCTATTCAAAAAATCAAAACCATAACTAGATGTACCTTTTTGCTTATAAATGTTGGCTACACTAGCTTATTTATACCTACATATATAATACACCGAGAGTAATCATTCTTGAGTGTGCCTATTTTTTGTGTGGATTAGGGTTGATTAAAATAGGCACCTCGAGAAGGATTTCTCTCGACGTATTATATATAGGTATATATATAAGCTAGTAGCAATCACGAAGCAACATGGAAGAAATTTTATGATTAATGGTTATGGTTAGAGTTAGTGATAGGGAGGTTGGATGAATCAATCACTGATTCATGCTCCTAGTCTTCTTGACAGACTTCTAGGGTGTCTTGACTACACTCCTTGGCACCTATAGGATCTTCAACACTTGTGGATCCCCTAGTCACCATGGCCAACCCAACTATCAAGAAATATTCTACTAACCATTCTCTAAACTTGATGCATTCTTGCTTCACTATCCATAGCCCTTATACAACCTTAAAGGCTTGCAACCTCCAAATTATTGAATTGATCTTACAGAGGTGTGGAGGTGACTTAAACCTTTCCAATTAAACTAACTAGGGGTGTAATGAGTCCCACCTAGTCCAACTAGTAAGTTGATTTCACCAATTCTTCATAAAATAGGCCTAATAGGTTACTAGCGCTATTAGGTCTCCCACTCCAAGAAAATAGGGATTTTCTCCTAATTCTTCCAAAGAAACCCTACAACCTTTCTTGGGAATATTGGATCAATTGACAACCCCTCAAGTATTTTTGGGGTCTTTGGGTCACCCCCTTCCGTACAAAAACCTAACTCAAAATGAGTGACTTTAAGGGTTTTAAAGCTTCCACTAGCTCCTACACAAGATGCAATGTTTGAGGTTATCAGATTGATTGGTATAACCCTATCCTTTTCTCCAAATCATGGCAAGAATCCTATCTTCAAAATCCAAAAGTAAATTTGGCTCTAGATATCCACCTCTACAAGTTGTGCACTTTGCAACTCGGTCTTCTCTAGCTAGGCTCACCATTGGCTCGCCAAGGGAAAGACTTAAAAATTCATCCCTTTGAATTTGAGGCCTCACGATCCTACACAAACTATGTACATGGTTCCTACTCACTTCTTCCAAGAGACTATATAGAATGGATGGTGGGAAAGTGATTTAGAACTCCTTCTTTGCACATTGCCTGGATTGAACCAATGATAGTGCCAAACAAAACTTATCTACAAAAACAACACAAAACAAAGCAAAACACTTATCTAATGGCACACAGAATTAAGAAAACACCTACTCTAAGCCATTCATGAGTTGCAATGAAAGATTCAATCCATTAACTATATAATGTCATGAAATAACTATAAATTGCACACAAAACAACACAAAATCTTGATTTCTCTAGATCAATGTTCATACAAAGGGTGTCCAATGTTGCATTTTTGTAATTGCACGTCTTATGTAGGGTTGTTAGGTAGTTATTTTCCTCTTAGATATCTTTGTCACCAAGTTGTAAAACTTGACAATGTTGTTCAAGCAACATTTCAAAGTTGCAAAGTTGCAAAATGCATCTTTACATCATTTTGACAATTTCTTGTAAAATTAACTAAATGAGTTTCAATGCTCAACAAACCTTACCAAAGACCCTAACCATGGTTGAAATATGGTTCTAAACCATTCTAGATGCTACTGACATCATGCTAACATCATCATCCCACTTGTGCAAATCAGGAGGCTTTACAAATTTCTAGCCCCTAATTGCAACTTACAAAGGTCCTAAGACTTTATAGACTAAACCCTGTTGTACTCTCTACTATGGTCAACGTGAACTTAAGAAACACATTCTAAAATTCCTGAAAGGCACACACACACAAAAAAAATGTAACTTAGATTGTCTAAGCAACCCATGGGTTCTCATGCACCATTCTCCCCCTCTCCACAACTTTCAAGGAACATGAGGAGAAATTAGAGACAAATCAATGCTAAATTTCTTGAAGTTACCTTCCTCCACCTATGTAGCTTCAAATTCTGGTTTATCCTTCAACTGTACCAGATGTTCCATGTATACATTCTTTATCCTCTCTACCTGATGCTTGGTTTGAAGAGGTAAAACTTCAGTACTGACATCCTCTAATATCTCTCTGCTGGTCTTGTTTATATCTGCAAATGGTCCCTTGAACTTCACCAAGTTTGCCACATTGAGCACTGGTGAAATTCTCAAATCTTAGGGAAGCTCCACCTTATAAGCATTCTATCTATATTTGGATAACACCTTACATGGTCCCACTCTTTTCATCTTCAACTTAGCTGGCATTCTTTTCTATAACCTTGACTTGTTTAAATGAACCATGACATAGTCTCCTACTATAAATTGTACATCTCCTCTTAATACATGCACTTTAGCTTTCAATTTGTGAGTAGCCTCTATAATAGTCTTCTTAACTTTCTCTTGTATCTACATCATTGTCTGAGAGAAATCTTCTACATGACCACTCCTATACTCCATAGCTCCTAATTCTCTGAGTTCACACACTCCCCTTGGATGCATACTCAATAGCTCCTAATTCCTAGTTCTTCCAGTAGTCTGATTGACACTATCATTATATGCATACTCAACTTCTAGATCCCATGTCTGCCCATATTCCTTAGTTAGGCATCTAAGCAAGTTCCCTAACACCCTATTGATCTCTACATTTTGACCATCTATTTGTGGTTGGTAAGATGAGCCAAAAGATAAATTTTTACCCAATCTACTACATAGAGTCTTCCAAAAATGACTCATAAACTTGACATGCCTATCTGATACAATGCTTAGGGGTAGTCCATGTATCCTCACAACTTCTTTAAAGAAGAGATGAGCAATATAATTGGCATTATGGGTGGTCTTACAAGGAATAAAATGACTCATTTAACTGAATCTATCTACCACCACATAAACACTACCCAACCTTGTCTTCTTCTTAGAGATACCTACAATAAAATCCATGCTAATGCACTACCAAGGTCAACTGAGAATAGGTAAATGTTGGTACAAACCTGCATTGCTAGCCTCCCCTTAACCTTTTATACAAACCACACATTATTCCACATATCTTCTAACATCTCTTAGCAACTTGGGCCAATGATAAAACCTTTGTACTAACTCCAAGGTCTTGTTGATGCCAAAATGCCCAATTAGGCTACCATTGCGCTTCTCTTGAATGAGATTTTCTCTCGTTGAACCCTTGGTAACACACAATTTATTCCCTTTAAACCAAAATCCACTTTGAAGAGTATATTATGCAAACTAACTGTGAAAATGGTTTTGAAAATCAGAACATATCTTATATGCTTTAGAAAAGTCTTCATCATCTTTATAGAGGTCCTTGAAACTCTCTATGTCAATACTTTGAAGTTGAACTCATGGAACTGTCAATATCCTCCTACTTAGTGCATCTACCACCTTATTCAACTATCCTTTCTTGTGCTTGATATTAAATTCAAAGGCTTGTAGATATTTCATCCACTTCAAGTGCCTATTACTCAATTTCTCTTGTGTGTTATGTAACTTAGTGCATGATTATCTGTGAACACCACAAACTCCTTAGTAAGGAGATAATACCTCCATTTCCTAAGTGATTACACTAGAGAATATAACTCCAAATCATAATAATATTACTTCTTCTTGTCTTTATTGTGATTTTCACTAAAGAAAGTTATATGCCTATCCTCATGGCTCAACACTCCTACTACAACTCCACTTGTATCACACTCTACTGTGAATAGCTTATCAAAACTAGGTAACAAAATGATAGGTTGGGTAGCCACTTGTTACTTTAAATATTTAAAGGCATCCCCCTACTTCAAGAGTCCATTTGAACTTGATCTTTAACCCACCCTTAATGGTGTCTAACAATGGTGCACAAATGCCACTGAAATTCCTTATAAATTTTCTATAAAATTGAGATAACCCATGAAAGATCCTAACCTCTTTTCCTATGGTTTGTGTTGGTCAATTCAAGATAGGCCCCACCTTTCTTTGGTTTATCTTCAATGAATCTTTAGATACTAAAAACCCTAAGTACACAAGTTCTTGCCTGAAGAACTCACACTTCTCTAGATTGATGGACAACTTCTCCTCCTGCAAACTTTTGAGTAAAATCTACAAGTTCTTCAAATGTTCCTCTATTTTTTTTTTGAAGATGAGTATATCATCTAGATACACCATGAAAAATATTCTAGTGCAATCCTTAAGCACCTTATTCATGAGCCTCATGAATGTGCTAGGGGAATTTGAAAGCCCAAATGGCATAAATCTCCACTCATATAACCCTTCAGTGGTTTTAAAAGTTGTCTTCCATTCATCCCCATATTTTATTATAATTTGGTGGTACCCACTCTTAAGATCCAACTTAGTAAAATACTTGGCCCCTCCAGGGCAGTCCATCGAATCTTCAATTCTAGGTATAGGGAATTTGTACCTAATAGTAATTCTATTGATAGCTCTAGAGTTAGTGCAAATTCTCCACTGACCACCTTTCTTGGATGCCAAGACCATGGGTACGGCACTTGGACTGATGCTCTTCTTGATTAATCTTTTGCCTCGTAGCTCCTGCACTTTTCTAGACACTTCTTGATTATGCTCTAGTGTGAGCTTGTAGGCTTCTTTGTTGGGAAATGAAGCCCCTAGTATAAAGTATATCTTATGACTGATAGTCCTTTTAGGAGGTAATGTTGTTGGTGTTCCATCATTGATTATGTCCTTGAATGTACCAAGTAAGTCTTGCACTTCCTCTAGTATAGGTACTTGAGTAATCTTTTGTTCTTTCTTGGGTACCAAAACTATAGCATAGCCTTCACTTCTTTGAAGATTAAATTAAGAAACCCCTTTCCATTGCTAAGTAAGACACTGGGAGAGTTTGAATGTGTTTGTTTTTCATCTAACAGTGAATATATCTTGAAAGTTCTACCATCCTTCTTGAAGAGATAGTGTTCTCTTTTCCATCATAGATGGCTCCTCTGTCATATTTCCATGGTATTTCCAATAGGAGATGGCATGCATCCATAGGAAACACATCACAAATCAACCTATCTTTGTATCCTCCAATGGAGAACTCAACCCATGTTTGTTCATTTACAAGGACACTTTGCCCTTTATTCAACCATGTCACCTTGTATGGATTAGGATGGTGTATATTTGTCAATTTAAGCTTCTTCACTAACTCT
Organism: Thuja plicata; assembly: GCA_018584345.1. Taxonomy (NCBI): domain Eukaryota; kingdom Viridiplantae; phylum Streptophyta; class Pinopsida; order Cupressales; family Cupressaceae; genus Thuja; species Thuja plicata. The sequence continues at coordinate 2,416,455 of MU227445.1, forward strand.
TCTAAGACTATGTTATATGTGGAACTAGAATCCACAATAACCTTGCACACTTTACCAAGTATTTTCCACCTTATCCTAAATAAGGCACTTCTTTGCTTTGGTTCCTCTTTGACTGGTTGTCTAATTAGAACTCTTCTAAACATTCAATTTTCCCCCACCTCTGACTAAATATGGCTAATCTCTGGTGACTTGACACTTGATGTGTCTTCTTGAGCATATGCTACTCTCTTTTCATTATTTGAAGAGGTTTCTTTCTTAGGGCACCTATAAGAAGGATGTTCTATTTTTCCACAACTATAGCACTTCAGGCTAGTAAATTAATGATTACTTCTTCTTGCACATATTCCTTTGTTAGAACCCCCTTGAGCTCCTCTACCTCTTCCATAGCCTCCTCTAGAGACCATCTCATTTCCATTATTTTCAAGTTTAGATTCTCCTTGGCTTCTTTTCAGAGTCCCTCTACCTTGGTATCCACCTTTGTGACCTCTCTGGTCTCTTCCTCTTCCTCTACTCTTTGAGGTTTGATCATTTTTCCTCCTACTCTTATCTTCAATCTTGATAGCCAGTTGACAACATTGGTGTATTGTCTTGGGACTTAGAAGAGCCATCTCTTATTGAATATTCCATTTTAAGCCATTTAGGTATCTATCCACGTTGCAACTTTCATCTTTAGACACATTAGAACTCATATAAAGCTTTTGAAATTCCTCATTGTAGGAATTCACACCAAGATCCTTCTATTTTAGGCTCTGTCTCTTCTTGTGCAATTGTATTTCATAGTCATTTGGCATGTATGCCTCTTTCACCTTGAAAATCATTCCTTTCCAATTGGAAATTAGTTTCTTTCCTTCTTTTTCCCTTTCTTCTTGAATGAACTTCCACCATGTCAATACATAGCCTCTAAGTATTGAATTTGCTACTCTTAGCTTCTGAGATTTGGTAACTCCATCACATTCAACGTGATTCCCCATGCCTTCTATCAAGTCCATGACTAGATCTACCTCCATCTTTGCACTAAATAGTGGTATCCCTTTAATATATTTTCTACTCATAGATTTCAAAGCCTTCAAGAAAGGTTCTTCCCGCAACATAGGGTCAAGTTCAGGGACTTTGTCCTCTTTTGCAACCTCTTTACCCTTAGCTTCTTTCCCTTCCAACTTATCACTGACTTCATCAGTCTTGGTCTACAATTCATTGAATGCTTTCTCTAGCTTGGCTATTATTTCCCTCAATAGCCTATTATCTACTTCCTGGTCATCTACCTTCTTGGCCAATTCCAAATTAATCACCATGATTGAGGATACATTGGACTCACAATCTGACATGCACTATGCAATCCCAAATATTTTGGTGCTCATATACCAATCTGATAGGGAGGTTGGATAAATCAATCACTGATTCATGCTCCTAGTATTATCAAGAGACTTCTAGGGTGTCTTCACTACACTCCTCAGCACCTATAGGATCTTCAACACTTGTGGATCCCTTGGTCACTCTAGCCAACCCAGCTATCAAGAAATATTCCACTAACCAAGCTCTAAACTTGGTGCATTCTTCCTTCACTATCCATAGCCCTTATACAACCTTAAAGGATTGAAACCTCCAAATTCTTGAATTGATCTTACAAAGGTGTGGAGGTGACTTAAACCTTTCCAATTCAACCAAATAGGGGTGTTAGGAGTCCCACCTAGTCCAACTAGTAAGTCAATTTCACCAATTCTTCACAAAACAAGCCTAATAGGCTACTAGCCCTATTAGGTCTCCTACTCTAAGAAAATAGTGATTTTCTCCTGATTCTTCTGAAGACACCTTGCATCCATTTCTTTGGAATATTGGATAAATTTCCAAACCCTCAAGGAATTTTGGGGTCTTGGGGTCACCACCTTCCGTACAACTCCCTAACTCAAAATGAGCAATTTTAAGGGTTTTCAAGCTTCCACTAGCTTTTGGACAAGATGGAATTTTTTAGGTTATTAGATGGATTGGTATGGCCCTCATTTTCACCAAATCTTGGCAAGACTCATATACTCAAACTCCAAAAATATATTTGGCTCTAGCTATCCACCTCTACAAGTTGTGCTCTCTGCAAGTTGTGCTCTCTGCAACTTTGTCTTCCATAGTCTGGCTCACCACAGGCTTGCCTAGGGAAAGATTTTAAAATTAATTCCTCTACATTTGATGGCCCAAGCTCCTATATAATATATGTACATGGCCTCTACACACTATTCCCAAGAGGTCATATAGAATGGATGGTGGGAAAGTGAGTTAGAACTCCATCTTTGCACACTGCCTAGATTGAACCTGTGAAAGTGCCAAAAAAAACTTATTTACAAAAAGAACACAAAACAAAGAAAAACACCTATCTAATGGAATAAAGAAATAAGAAAACAAATACTCTAAGCCACATATGAGTTACAATGCAAGATTCAATCCATTAACTACCTACTATCATGAAATAATTAAAAATTGCACACAAAACAACACAAAATCTTGATTTATCCAAATCATTGTCCGTACAAAGGGTGTCCAACCTTGAATTTTGGTCAATTCATTTATTATGTAGGGTGCTTAGGTAGTTAGTTTACTCCTAGGGATATCTTTCATTGAGTTGTAAAAATGCGACAATGTTGCTCGAGCAACATTTCAAACTTGGAAAATGCAACTTTACATCTTTTTGACAATTTCTTGCAAAATAAACTAAATGAGTTTCAATGCTCAAAAAACCTTACAAAAGACCCTAAACATGGTTGAAACATGATTCTAAACCATTCTAGACCCCACTAACATCATTCTAACATCATCATCCCACTTGAGAAAATCAAGAGGCTTTACAACATTCTTGCCCCCAATTGCAACTTACAAAGGTCCTAAGACTCTATAGACTAAACCTTATTGTACTCTCTACTATGGTCAACATGACCTTAGGAAAAAAATTACAAAATTCCCTAAAGGAACACACAAAAAAATGTTACTTGGATTGTCTAAGCAACCCATGGGTGCTCCTTCACCAATTAGGGTTAGGGTTAGGGTATTTTTATGGTTAGGGTTAGGGTTAGGGTAATGTTTTATGGTTAGGATTTACGGTTATAGGTTTTGGTTAGGGTTGGAGTTAGGGTTAGTGTTAGGTTTAGAGAGAGGTTTATAGTTAGGATTATGTTTTGGGTTACGGTTAGAGTTAGGGTGATTTTTATAGTTAGGATGTACCATTATGGGTAAGGGTTAGAGATAGAGTTAGGGTTTACTTTATGATTATGATTAGGGTTAGGGTTAGGGTTAGGGTTTGAGTTAGGGTTAGGATTAGGGTTATTTCTACAATTAGGATGTATGATTATGGGTTTAGGTTAGGGTTAGTGTTAGGGTTAATGTTAGTGTTAGAGAGAGGTTTATGATTAGGGTTAGGGTTAGGGTTAGAGTTACAATGATTTTTATGGTTAGGATGTATGGTTATAGATTTTAGTTAGGGTTACAGTTAGGGTTAGTGTTAGGGTTAGAGAGAGGGTTACAGTGAGGGTTATGGTTGGGGATATAGTTAGAGTTAGGGTGATTTGGTTAGTTAGGATGTACGATTATGGGTTTGGGTTAGGTTCAGAGTTAGGATTAGTGTTAGGGTTTGAGAGATGGTTAGGGTTAGGGTTAGGGTTTGGGTTATGGTGTAGGAGCACCCATGGGTTTCTTAGGATAATCTAATTTTTTCTTTTGTTGAGTGTGTTCCTTATGGAAAATTTGTTTTTTTTTCTTAATTTCATGTTGACCATAGTATGAGTACAATATGATTTAGGTCTAGTGAGTTTTAAGCCCTTTAAAATTTGCAATTAGGGGCTAAAAAGTTGTCAAGCCTCCTAATTATAAAAACATGAATAATAATGTCAGTATGATGTCAGTAGGGATTATAGTATTTTAGAATCATGTTTCAACCATGGTTAGGGTCTATGGTAAGATTTGATGAGTTTTTGAACTCATTTTGTTAAAATTGGAAAAAGTTGTCAAAAAGATGTAAAGTTGCATTTCACAACTTTTGCAATTTTGAAATGTTGCTCAGACAACATTGTCAAAACATGAAACTCAATGAATGAGTGCCCTAAGAGACAAATAAATACTCAAACGATCTATTTAAGACATTTCTTGACCAAAATACAAGGTTGGACAGCCATTGTATGGACAAAGAATTATAAATTTGAGAATCTGGCTTGTTTTGTGTGTCATTTCAATTACTTTCATGACACTAGGTAGTTAATAGATTGCATTAGCATTGTAGCTTGTGAACGGGTTAGATTAGGTGTTTTACTATTTCTATGTGCCATTAGATAGGTGTTTATTTTCTTTGTGTTCTTTTTGTAAATAGTTTGTGTTTGGCACTATCACTAGTTCAATCTAGGCAGTGTGCAAAGATGGAGTTCTGACTCACTTTCCCACCGTCTATTTTGTACGGCCTCTTGGGATTAGTGATTATAATCTATGTAAATATTTTTTTTGGGAGCTTGGGCCCTCAAATACAGAGGAGTGAATTTTAATTTCTTTCCCTAGGTGAGCCAGTGGTGAGCCCGACTAGGGAAGACTAAGTTGAAGAGAGCATAACTTGTAGTGGTGGATACTTAGAACCAAAATACCTTTTGTAGATTGAATTTAGGAGTCTTTCCAAGCTTTGGTTAAGAGGAGAGGGTCGTACCAATAAATTTGATGGTCTAACACATTCAATCTTATTCTGGAGCCAATGAAGACCTTAAAGTCACTCATTTTGAGTTAGGGTACTATATGGAAGGTGGTGATGCCAAGACCCCAAAAATACTTGAGGGGTTAGTAAATGTTCCAATAATCCCAAGAAAATTTGCAAGGTTTCATTGGAAATTTTAAGAGAAAATCCCTATTTTTTCGGAGTAGGAGACCTAATAGGGCTACAAGCCTATTCAACGTATTTTGTGAAGAATTGAAGAAATTGGCTACATTGTTGAACTAGGTGGTACTCCTAACACCCCTAGTTGATTAAATTCACATAGTTCAAGACACTTCCACACCTCTATAATAATATCTTATGTATATGGAGGTTGCAAGCCTTTAAGGTTGTGTAAGGGAAAGAGTTTGTGAAGCTAGAATACACCAAGTATAAGACCTAGTTGGTTGAATATTTCTTGATAGTTTGGTTTGATAGAGTAACCAGGGGACAAATATTGGTTGATGGTCTTATAGGATCCAAGGAGTGTAGTGAAGACACCCTATAAGTCTCTTGTGATGACTTGGAGCATGAATAAGTGATTGATTCATCCAACATCCCTATCAAATAGTTTGGTTTGATAGAGTAACCAGGGGACAAATATTGGTTGATGGTCTTATAGGATCCAAGGAGTGTAGTGAAGACACCCTATAAGTCTCTTGTGATGATTTGGAGCATGAATAAGTGATTGATTCATCCAACATCCCTATCAAAGCCCCAAAAGATTTGGGATTACATACTATATGTTAGATTGTCAGTCTCGTGGGTCCTCAATCATGGTGACTAATGTGGAATTATCCAAGAAGGTCAATGACCAAGAGGTAGACAATAGGATATTGAGGGAAAGAATATCCCAACAAAAGAAAGCATTGAGTGAAGTATAGACCAAGACTGATTAAGTTAGTGATAAGTAAGAAGGGAAAGAAGCTATGGGTAAAGAGGTTGTAGAAGAGGAAAAATCCCTTGAACCTAACCTTGTGTTGCAAGAAGATACTTTCTTGAAGTCTTTGAAAGCCATGACTTGAAAAGCTCTTGAAGGGATACCACTATTCAATGGAAAGATGGAGGTAGATCTAGGCATGGACTAGACAGAAGGAATGGAATACCATTTTGAATGTGATGGAGTCACTAAAGCACAGAAGGTCAAGGCGGAAAATTCAAGACTTAGAGGATCTTCATTAACATGGTGGAAGTTCATTCAAGAAGAAAGGGAGAAACAAGGAAAGAAGCCCATTTCCACTTGGAAAGGAATGGATGTCAAACTGAAAGAAGCTTACATTCCACATAACTATCAAATACAATTGCACAAGAAGAGAGAAATCCTAAGACAAAAGGATCTTTATGTGAATTCCTATATAGAGGAATTTTAAAATCTTTTCATGAGATCTAATGTCTTTTAAGATGAGAGCCTTAAGGTGGTTAGATACCTAAATGGATTAAAATGAAGTATTAAAGAAGAGATGACTCTTCTAAGTCCCATGATAGTACACTAGTGTTATCAACTGGCTATCAAGATTGAAGTTAAGAGCAGCAGGAAACAAGATCAAACCTCCAAGAGAAGAGGAAGAGGAAGAGACCAGAGAGGTCATAGAGGTGGATACCAAGGTAGAGGGAATGAAAAACAAGCCAGGGAGAATCTAAAATTTTAGAGGATGGGAGTGAAACAACTTCTAGAGGAGGTTATGGAAGAGGTAGAAGAACTCAAAGGGGTCTAATAGAGGAAGAGGTGCATGCCGAAGTAATTCTTACTTTGCTAGTATAAAATGCTATAGCTGTGGACAAATGGGACATCCTGCTTATAGGTGCATAGAGAAAGCCTCCTCTTCAAACAATGAAAAAAGAGTATTATATGCTCAACATGACACATCAAGTGTCAAGTCACTAGCGATTAGCCATATTGAGTTAGAGATGGGGGAAAATCTCATGTTTAGAAGAGTTCTAATATGACAACAAGTCAAACAGGAACCAAAACAGAGAAGAGCCTTATTTAGTATAAGGTAAAAAATAATTGGTAAAGTGTCCAAGGTTATTCTGGATTCTGGTTCCACATATAACATAGTCTTAGAAGAGGTAGTTCAGAATCTTAAGTTGACAAAGATACCCCATATTAATCCATAGAAGGTCACACAGTTGAACAATGGGAAAAGTGTCCTTGTAAATGGGAAAATATGGGTTGAGTTCTCTATTGGAGGATACAAAGAAAAATTAATTTGTGATGTGTTTCCTATGGATGCATGCCATCTCTTATTGGGCAGACCATGGCAATGTGACAGAGGAACCATTTATGATGGAAAAGAGAATATCATTTCATTCAAAAAGGATGGTAGGACATTCAAGATACAGTCATTATTAGATGAAGAGCACAAATAGTCAAAGACCCCTAGTGTCTTACTAAGAAATGGAAAGGATTTTCTTAATACTCTTCAACAAGAAGGAAGTGAAGGCTATGCTATTTGTGGTACCCAAGGAAGAAGAAAATACTACATAAGCACCTATAACAGAGGATGTACAAAACTTACTTGGAAAGTTCAAGGACATAATCAATGATGGAACACCAACAATATTACCTCCTAAAAACACTACCAGTCATTAGATAGACTTTATACTAGGGGCTTCATTACCCAACAAGGTAGCCTACAAGCTCACACAATAGAAGAATCAAGAAGTGGCTAGACAAGTGCAGGAGCTACTAGACCAAGGGTTAATAAAGAAGAGAATCAGTCCATGTGTCGTACCTATAGTTTTGGTATCCAAGAAGGGTGGTAAGTGGAGACTTTTCACTGCTTCTAGGGATATCAATAGAATTACTATTAGATACAGATTCCCTATACCTATAATTGAAGATTTGATGGACTGTCTTGGAGGGGCCAAATATTTTACTAAGTTGTATCTCAAAAGTGGATACCAATACATTAGAATAAAGGATGGGTATGAATGGAAGATGACTTTTAAAAAAACTGAAGGATTGTATGAGTGGAGATTTATTCTATTTGGGCTTACAAATGCTCGTAGCACATTAATGAGGCTCATGAATGAGGTGCTTAAGGATTACATTGGAATGTTTATGGTGGTGTATCTAGATGATATACTCATCTTTAGAAAAATAAAGGAGGAACCCTTGAAACACTTGGAGATTGTACTCAAAAGGTTGCAGGAGGAGAAGATGTCTATCAATCTAGAGAAGTGTGAGTTCTTCAAAGAAGAACTTGTATAATTGGGGTTTGTATTATCTCAAGGTTCATTGAAGATGGACCCAAGCAAGGTGCAGGATATCTTGAATTGGCCAACACCAACCACAGGAATAGAGGTAAGGAGATTTCATGGGTTAGCACAGTTTTATAGAAAATTTATAAGGAATTTTAGTGGAATCTATGCACCCATGCTAGACACCGTTAAAGGTAGATTGAAAACCAAGTTCAAGTGGACTTATGAAGTAGGTAAATACTTTGAGAATTTGAAATAATAGGTATCTACCCAACCTATCCACTTGTTACCTAATTTTGATAAGTTATTCACTATATACAATGTGATGTAAGTGGAGTGGAATTAGGAGTACTAAGCCAAGAAGATGGGCCTATAGCTTTCTTTAGTGAAAATCTCAATGAATCCAATAAGAAGTACTCTTCTTATGAATTGGAGTTATATTCTCTAGTGAAGTCACTTGGGAAATAAGGGCACTATCTCCTTCCTAAGGAGTTTGTGGTTTTCACATACAATCAAGAACTAATTTACATCAACACACAAGATCAATTGAGTAATAGGCATCTCAAGTGGATGAAATATCTACAAGCCTTTACATTTACTATCAAGCACAAAAAATGACAGTTGAATAAGGTGGCATATGCACTAAGTAGAAGGATGTTGACAGTCCAAGAAGTTCAATGTCAAAGTATTAGCATAGAGAGTTTCGAGGACCTCTATAGAGATGATGAAGACTTTTCTAAAGCCTACAAGGTATGTTCTAATTTCCAAAGTCACTTTCACAATCAATTTGCAGAATATACATTACAAAATGGTCTTTTGTTTAAGGGAAACAAGTAATGTGTCCCTAAGGGTTAAATGAGAGAAAATCTCATTCAGGAGAAGCATAATGGTAGCTTAAGTGGGAATTTTGGCATCAACAAAACCATAGACTTAGTGCAGAGGCTTTATCATTGGCCCAAGTTTCTATGAGATGTCAAATGGTATGTTATACAATGTGTTGTTTTTATGAAAGCCAAAGGGGGTATTAGCAATGTAGGTTTGTACTAACCTTTACTTATTCCCAATAGACCTTAGCAGTGCATTATCATGGATTTCATAGTAGGACTCCCCAAGAAAAAGATATGTTTAGATAGTATCTATGTGGTGGTAGATAGATTTAGCAAAATGAATCATTTTATCACTTGTAAGACCACCCATGATGCTATTTCTATAGCTCATCTCTTTTTCATGGAGGTGGTCAGGATACTTGGACTTCCCCTAAGCATTGTGTCAGACAGGGATGTCAAGTTTATTAGTCATTTTTGAAAGACTCTATAGAGTAGATTGGGTACCAACTTGTGTTTTGGATCAACTTAACATCCACAAACAGATGGTCAAACTGAGGTAATCAATAGGGTGTTACGTAACTTGCTTATATGCCTAACTAAGGAATATGGGTAGACAGGGGATCTAGTGATTCCATAAGTTGAGTATGTCTATAATGATAGTGTCAATCGGACTACTCATAGAAGTCCTTTTGAAATAGTATATGGGATGTACCCAAGGGGTGTATGTGAGCTCAAAGATCTAGGAGCCATGGACCATAGAAGTGTTCATGTAAAGGAATTCTCTCAGACAATGAAAGAGATTCAGGAACAAGTCAAGAGCACAATAACAAAGGCTATAGACAAGTTGAAAGCCAAGGTGGATGAGAAATGAAGAGATGTTAAATTTGATGTGAGAGACTATGTCATGGTTCATCTGAACAAATCAAGATTATAAAAGGGAGTGCCTACAAAGTTTTAGATGAAAAGAGTGGGACCATGCAAGATAATAGATAAATATGGGTAGAATGCCTATGAGGTGGAACTTCCCTCAGATTTAGGATCTCTCTAGCGTTCAATGTGGGAGACTTAGTCAAGTTCAAGGGACCATTGTCAGACATAAACCAAAAAAATAGAGAGATATTAGATAATGTTAGTATTGAAGCCTTACCTCCCAAAATCAAGTTGCAAACAAAGAGGATCTTAGAAATCAGGGTGAAGAAGTTAACTAGACATAGGGTATACATGGAGAATTTGGTACAATGGAAGGATCAACCAGAATTTGAAGCTACATGGGTGGAGGAAGGTAACTTCAAGAAATTTGGCATTGATTTGTCTTTGATTTCTCCTCATGTTACTTGAAAGTTGTGTAGAGTGGGAGAATGGTACAGGAGCAGCCATGGGTTGCTAAAGACAATCCAATTTTTTATTTTGTTGAGTATGTGCCTTATGGAAATTTTGTTGTATTTTTCTTAAGGTCATGTTGACCATAGTGTGACTATAATAGGATTTAGGTCTAGTGAGTTTTAAGCCCTTTAAAAGTAGCAATTAGGGGCTAAAAAGTCGTAAAGCCTCCTGATTAGAAAAATGGGAATCATGATGTCACCATGATGTTAGTAGGGCTTAGAGTAGTTTAGAACCATGTTTCAACCATGGTTAGGGTCTATGGTAAGATTTAATGAGTGTTTGAACTCATTTTGTTAAAATTGGAAAAAGTTGTCAAAAAGATGTAAAGTTGCATTTTGCAAATTTTGCAATTTTGAAATGTTGCTTGGACAACATTGTGAAAACATGAAAATTATGAAAGAGTGCCCAAAGAGATAAATAAATACTCAAGTGACCTATTTAATACATGTCTTGACCTAAATGCAAGGTTGGACACCCATTGTACAGACATAGATTTTTGAAATAAAGAATCTGGCTTGTTTTGTGTGTAATTTCAGTTACTTTCATGACAGTAGGTAGGTAATGGACTGAAACCACCATTGTAGCTCTTTCATGGCTTAGATTATTTGTTTTACTAGTTTTGTGTGCCATTAGATAGGTATTTTGTTTTGATTTGTGTTCTTTTTGTAAATAGTTTGTGTTTGACATTGTCACTAGTTCAATCCATGTACATATCATGTGCAGGAGTTTGGGCCCTCAAATATAGAGGAAGAAATTTTAATGTCTTGCACTCGGCAAGCCAGGGGTGAGCCCGGCTATGGAAGACCAAGTTGCAGAGAACCTAACTTGCAAAGGTGGATACTTAGAACCAAAATACCTTTTGGAGATTGAATTTAGGAGTCTTTCCAATATTTTTTGAAGAGGAGAGGGTTGTACCAATCTAGTTGATGGTCTAACACATTCAATCTTGTTCATGAGCCAGTGAAGACCTTGAAACCCTTAAAATCACTCATTTTGGGTTAGGGTACTGTAAAGAAGGTGGTGACCCCAAGAACCAAAAAATCCTTGAGGGTTTAGTAAATTTTCAAATAATCCCAAGAAAAGTTTCAGGGTTTCTTTGGAAAGGTTAGGAGAAAATCCCTATTTTCTCAGAGTAGGAGACCTAATAGCGCTACTAGACTATTAGCCTTTTTTGTGAAAAAATTGAAGAAATCAACTACATTGTTGAACGAGGTGGGACTCCTAACAACCCTATTTGATTGAATTGGCATAGTTTAAGACACCTCCACAACTCTATAAGACTATCTTATGTATATGGAGGTTGCAAGCCTTTAAGGTCGTGTAGGGGCAAGAGTTTGTGAAGCTAGAATGTACCAAGTATAAGACTTGGTTGGTTGAATCTTTCTTGATAGTTGGGTTGGCTATAGTAACCAGGGGATCAACATTGGTTAAGGGTCTTATAGGTGCCAAGGAGTGTAGTGAAGACATCCTAAAAGTCTCTTGTATAGACTAGGAGAATGAATCAGTTATTGATTTATACAACCTCCCTATTAAACTCTTTTTATAGTTAGGGTGTACAATTATGGTTTTTGGTTAGGGTTAGGGTTAGAGTTAGAGTTAGGGTCATGGTGATTTTTATGGCTAGGGTTATGATTAGAGTTACAATTAAAATTATTTTTAAGATTGGGATTTACGGTTATGGTTTTAGGTTACAATTAGGGTTAGAGTTAGGGTTAGGATTAGTGTTAAGGTTAGGATAAGGGTCAGTAATAGGGTTAGTGTTAGTGTTAGGGTTAGTATTAGGGTTAGAGTTAGGGTTAAGGTTAGCATTGAAATTAGGATTAGGGTTATTATTAGGGTTAGTATTAGGGTTAGAGTTAGGGTTAAGGATAGTATTACGATTAGGGTCAATGGTCTAATTAGGGTTAGGGTTAGGGTGTACAGTTTAGAGTTAGGAGTAGTATTATGTTAATGACTAAGGATAGGGTTAGGGTTAGTTTTAAGGTTAAGGTTAGCATTGTGATTAGGTTCAATGATCTAATTAGGATTAGGGTTAGGGTGTATAGTTCAGAGTTAGGAGTAGTACTATGTTAACAAGGAATAGGGTTAGGGTTAGTATTAGAGTTAGTGTTAGGGTTAGTATTAGTGTTAAGGTTAGCATTAAAATTATGGTCAATGGTATAATTAGGTTTAGGGTTAGGGTTGGTGTTAGGATTAGTATTAGGGTTAAGGTTAGCATTATGATTAGGGTCAATGTTGTAATTAGGGTTAGAGTTAGGGTGTACAGTTTACAGTTAGGAGTAATATCATGTTAAGAGTTAGGGTTAGGGTTAGTAATAGAGTTAGTGTTAGGGTTAAGCATTAGGGTTGAGGTTAGCATTATGATTAGGGTCAATGATTGAATTAGGGTTAGAGTTAGGGTGTATAATTAATAGTTAGGAGTATTATCATGTTAATAGAAAGGGTTAGGGTTAGGGTTAGTATTAGGGTTAGTGTTAGGTTTAGTATTACATTTATGATTAAATTTAGTAATGTGATGTACGTATAAGAGTTTTAGATAATGAACATTATGGTTATTGTGAAAGATAGTATCTAGTGCTAGTTAATGCTAGTATTATGATAGGTTTAATTGAATTTCAGCATTTGCATTAATGTTATTGGAATAATAGTTATAACTTTTATTTAGATTAATGGAAAAGTGGGTATCACAATATGATATGATTGTGATTTTTTATACACATTGAATTAAAAGTGAACATAATTTCTATATATAATCTACTAATTTATTGGTTTAGAATGATTGAGGACAATATTCATGTAATTTAGGAGAACAATTAATAGTATATTTCATAATAGAAAGTTCAAAATACATCATTAAAGTACATCATTGATTGTCAAGACATTTAGGTCTCATTTCTTCTTCTTTTCTCATGGAAAGTTGTTTTGCACTTTTCATTTTTTCATAACGGTCATATGTTAATGTTAATTATGCTCTCTCTCTCTCTCTCTCTCTCTCTCTCTCTCTCACCTATATCAACTGTCACATTTGAAAGAGTTAGGACATCCTGTGATTTATGAATTGTCAAAGCCCATGCTTACCTTAATGGTAATTGAAAAGTTATATCCCTCTATATTGGTGCTATTGGAACTATTTTTGGATGCTAGTGGTTCAGGTAGAGAATTTCTGGGTTTGTACACAATATTTTGGATATATCACAATGCACCATTGACAAGACTGACTTCCATTGACAGATTTGTAGTAAAATTCATCCTTGAATCCTTACTAAATAATAACTCTACATCAAGTTCTTCATTTCATGAATCTTCAATTTTATTAGCCTTCCTTGACTTGGTTCAAGACTACATGCAATAGGATGCCTCAACAAATATAATATTCTCATGTTATGGCTATGAACATTGTCATTTGTTGAGAACAAATGCACTGTCTTATCAAACTCATCATTGATTGCAACATCCAACCTTACAACCCCTGGGTTCTCATCATAAGCAAGTTCCTGTCATCTATTTTTGGATTTGCATCTCTCAGATTTGTCAAAAGCTCATGAAATCATTTCTGCTGGATGTTATCTCCATCTTGCCTAAATATGTTATCTAATGTAACCACATTTTTTAATTCTTTTCACAGTAAAATTTCCCTCTTGTTGCTATCACACGCTAGTTTATCATTGACTGGAGGTAACTGACCAAGATCACCAACCAAAATAATAGATACACTTGAAAGAAAGTGACAAAAATTAATTTTTAGACCATCTAGGAAGATCATATGAAGCTATTGTATATGAGTCATATTAATAAATATTATACCACATAAAGTACACTATTACCAAGAACCAAAGGTATACCTACAAAACTTATGTCAGCACTTTGTGGGAATGCTTGTCTGAGTCGACAATCTATATTTTCCAGCAAGTTTTGACCAATGGAGCTTATTTCATCAATTAAAATATATTTGATGTGGGCCATATCTTCTTTAAAGCTTATAATTTGTGCCCCTTCTATCTGAAAAAAATATTTAATTGGTATTCACAACTTTGAATGAATTATAGAAGCTCCTATATTGAAAGCTTCAACTCCAATTGGTGCAAGTAATAAAATAGGAGAAGGACTTGGAATTGCTGCAATTTGAAGAGAATGAGTAATGGCACCAATTAGATAAGACTTTCATGTTCATGTTGTTCCTTGAATTATCATAAACAAAGACACTTGAACCTAATTGCTATGGTAGTGTGTCCTAATAATATCAATTTCCCTATATTGCTTCTCACTAAGAGTTGTAAAGTTGATGCAATGTGGGATTTCATCATACATGAGACATCCATGTTTCTTCATTTCACCTATGAAATTGATTTCTCTAGTTGTACATTCTCTTTACTTTGATATTCACTACTCTAATTTGTATTTCTATCAATATCGCTTCTTCCAAACATGTATATTTAAGAAACCTACATATGTTGACCACAATATAGCCTAGATATGATTTCACATTCATGCTCATGGTATTTTCCCAAATACCTCCATTATCTTTTGTTTCAGATTCAATTTCAAGATCATCATTTTCTATAGTTGTCACTCTTTCAACATACCATGAATTATAATTGAGAGACTTCTATTTTGCTACTATGATATTAATATCATCAACAATGTCACTTTCAATGGTACAAAAAGGTTTGTATAGTAACAACTCAGATAAACAAAATTCCACCCATTTACTTAAATCAAGTGGAGGAATCGATAGAAACCTAGGGAAAAATCTAACACTAGTTGTTGTTTCCCTTGGCTCCCATTTCTTATCTCCTCTTTTTCTAGGATTGTATATCTCAGATCTTGCTGCATCAATCAATGTGATACCTTCCATACAAAGTGGCCTTGTTTTATAGCTGTCTATAAAAGAGTTTGTGTGTTGTTAATCATTATCCTCATTATTTACTGATACAGGTTTGAGAACTTCATGTGACACATTTAGATCAGAAAACCTTATTATACTCTCCACCAATCGAAGCTTTAACAACATATGACATGTTACATGAGCTAAAATGTCTCTTTCTATAACTGTCTCTATGAGAAGCTTTTTGTATCCTAGTGCAGCTAAATCATCTAGATTTTCCAAGTTTGACATATGCATCAACATTTCTTGATACAGTTCTGAGCCTCTCTCAGCTTTTGCGGCATACTTTGCAATGTATTTGATAATTGAAAGTTTTGAAAGAATAGGTTTCCAATCTATATTCTCCCTCCACGGTTGGAGTATGTGTCAATTATGTGAATTGATTCTATCATCATTTCTTGTTGGCTCAATTTTTTTGTCACCAGACTCTCCATCCTCATATAATTTGGATCCCTCCAAATTTAATGGCCAAGGAGCATTATACCAAAGACAATGACAAAATAATATCTCATTTCATTAAGTTTTCTAAATATTTGATTTATAATATTGATATACAACTTTTAACCGATGAAATAATCACCTGCGAACTATTCTTCCCCTTTTCTTACTGTAATGTCCCCCTACCTCTTGGGTTGATTCTAATTTGATTCACTGATATGAAAACCTCTACTTAGTTATTAACTAAGTCTTATCTTCTTATCTCCACTTTATAATTATTATTGTGATCTATAAAAATTAGTTATAAAGGAACACGATAATAAATAAAGTATTCAATAACTAAGAATCTAAGCTACATACATGATTGAACCAAAAAAGAAAAACTAAAACAATAAGGAAACAAGGAAGTGTAAAACCTCCTCAAAACTGAATCTAAGCTCCCCTTTTGATGTGTTCATGCTTATGTATGTGTGCTCAAGATGTGCTCCAAGCTTCAAAGGTATGTTCTCTAAACTAGCATTATAAGTTTACTCTTCAAGATTAGAATATCTAAGCTAAAATTGACATTATGATGTTTCTTCAAAAGACGGATGAAATGTGAAGGAATGAGCCTTCTATTTATAGAAAACATGTGAGGAATCAAGGGCTCAGATGGAAAGTTGAAGAGAGGTCTAGATGCCACTAGAAGAGAGCACATGGATTGTGCTTCTTCAAGTGCATCAAATTGTGACACTTGTCATAAGAGGATTGGGTTGAAAGTAGGGAGGAATGTGACCATTTAGGAAAATAGACCAAGAAGCCTCTAGAAGATAAGGCTCATAAAGAGGGTGTAAGAGTCTTAATGGGGGATGTAAGAGGCATTTTTGAAGGTGTAAGAGCCTTAAATGCATATGGATAGGCTTGGCTTTATATTGTTGACTTTGGGGAAGGGATTGAATTCCTGATCCAAAGATTAGGAATGTGACATCATTAGGGAGAGTTTAGGATTAGGGTTAGGGTTTAAGATGGGATTAGCAAGGGTGAAGAGGTTGGGATTAGTTTGAACTCAAGGTTAGGTGGTTGGGATTGGTTAGGTTAGCATGTATGAAGAGGTTGGATTGAGTTAGAACTCAAGGTTAGGTGGTTGGGATAGGTTAGGTTAGCGGTTAAAGGGAATATTAATGAATTGACTTACATAAATAACATATTCATTCAATAATAGGGGAAAAGGGTTTAAATTAATTATTAAGCTATTGGTTGCTTTTCATAATTAATTAGGACTATAGCCAATTAATTTAATTAATTAGGGCTAGGGGATGACATAGATTAATTAGGTAATTCTTAATTACTTAGCTGATATGTCCTAGACGGCACTAAATATGATTAGATGTGTTAATCAAAGTTAGCTATCTACATTTTGCCCCTCTTCGACATAGTGTAAGATTAACACTATTTTGAAGATGTTTAAAATAATAGACAACGCGAAGATGTAGACGTAGGAAAAAAAAGTTTCCCTAGAGTGATGATTAGGATAGAAGTTGGCTAGGGATGATGCCCCCTCGAGAGGACGGTAGGAAGAAATGGCAAATCCCTAACGACATCTTGAAAAGAAAACAAAGAGAAATGGGATAGAAAGAAGAGAAGAAGGAAATAGAAGAATGAGGGATGGGGGATTCAAGTTTGCATCAGGGATGAAGGATTAGGTATGGGTTTAGGATTATGGTTGGGGATGGGATTTTATCTATGGTATAAAAGACAGGATGCTATCTAGGATGTAACTAAATTGAGTGATATAAAGAAAAAAAAAAGGAATAACCTCTCGAAGAGAGTTCAAGTTTCTTGTATTGACAAGGGTAATTTCTAGGAACAAAGTTTGATGTCTCTTGATCGGTGATGAAGATAGGATATGATGGGGCTTAAGAAAGCCACTAATAGGATATGACTAATTAGGTCAGACAAGAGGAAGGATACATCCTACAAGGACCCGTTGATGATGATGTGATTTGAAACTAAGATAACGATCAAGATAGTCTTGTTTAAACTTTCAATTTTAACAATGGCAAACAATAGCTAAACTAAGGCGGGATGATCCTAGGTGTTTTGAGATTCACACTAACTATGTTTATCTCCATAGATGAGCACACAAATATTTTGTATGATACAGGGATAGTAGGATTAGGATGATCGATGGGATGGTAGGATTGGATTGGTAGGATAGGACTGCAGATAGGTTGATAGGATTAGATTGCACTATGGGGATTTGGATGGGGGATTATCTTGAAGCTTGAGCAAGGGGTATTCCAGGATGGAATACCACCACATAGTTGAGCACTTATTTTGATATAGCAACGCTAGAGACCATGCCAAGGTTACTAGGAACATGAGGCCTTGTCTGCGGTGTTGAAGAGGAATGACACAACAAACACATGAGGGTTGCCCCAACATCACACATGAGTCCTAGAAGAGCCATGGTCAAAATGATGCTAGAAAATCCCACAAGAAAATGACACTTCCCAAGTGTAGCATGCGAAACCAAATGGATTACATATATGCAAGGGTCATATTCGACTGACTCACAAGAAGAAAACAAAAAGATCAAGTTCCCTATCCTAGGTGAATCCATTCATAGCATACCATGATATAAAGAATCATAGAAACCTTGAGGAGGAGAACAACCGAAAAGAATCAGGAGCAATAACCAAGAACCAAAATTAAATTTCAAGATCAAAAATTCAATAACAAGATGCCTTTTACCAGAGAGATCAATGATATGGGATGATGATTGGATTGAGATTAGGTCAAGAGGAAGGATACATCCTACAAGAACCCAGTGATGATGATGATCTAGATTTAGGTCAATGAGAGGAAGGATACATCCTCAAGGACCCATTTCCAGAATGATGATTGGATTTAGGTCAATGAGAGGAAGGATACATCCTTAAGAACCCATTTCCATGGAGATATCAAGTGTGAATCTGATTGGCCAAAAGATGTGATGATGATTAAATTTCTGAAATTGGATTTTATCAAAAGGAACTTGTTGTAGCACAAGATTCAGAAATGGAACTGGATCACTTTCTGCAAGGAGATCGACCAAGGACGTGAGATATGTACAAGTGAGACTAGACTCAAGAATGGAATGATGCAGACAAGATATGTACAAACTGAAAGCACTAGAAGCTTAGAGAGAATGGATGAGATGAGTTAGATACGCATGATTTTTCCCTAGTTTAGCCAAAATGCCAAGATAAAGGAATAGTGGATGGGGTGCTCTAGATGTAGGAACGAGGTAATCCCAAAGAAAACACAAGGATTGGGAAGGATGCATCCCAATGATGATGACTGGATTGTGATCAAAGCTTATAGCAAGGCTAAGGGTGTGCTTAGATGGGCTGATTGCTACTTGATCTTGGATAGCTAGAGGATGTGGATAGGATTTGTATGCGATGGTAGGTCATGAGGAGAATTAGGATTGGAATGGATGGCATTAGGTGCATGAGGATAGCCTAGAGCTAGATACCAATGACAAGGGAAGAAAAAAGTGATGGGATATATGAAAGGAAGAATTGGAAGATGGAGGAGACGTTGGGGAATTTGAAGAGGTAAGTATTGGATGAAAGGATTTTAGTAGAGGAATGGATGGATAGATGAAGGATTGGCAATAGGAGGGGATGATTGGGAAATGACAGGTGGATACGAGAAGGTTTCTATGGACTACTTCACCAAGGAATAGAATTCCCCCACTTCGGATAGGTCATATATGTGAGGAAGCATTAGGAGGGGGCACAAAAGGATGGAAGAGAGGATAACAAGAGAATGATGGAGGTGAATGAAAGATAGGACGAAGGGTGGATAAGGGAGGAAGATAGTGCAGAAGGATAGATGAAAGGAAGGATGGGTGGATAAAAGGATAGGTGGATAAAGACAGGAGATAGGAGATGGATGTCAAGAGATGTCCAAAAGCATGTAGATATGGTGGCCCGTATATCTCTCATCAAGATCTAGAGGAGGATGGAGGAAGTCAAAAGGACAAGACAGGATATGGATGGTATATGGATGGTGGCCAGAAGGAACTTGCCCCCAAGTGTGAAGAGAAAATAGATGGAGGAACTACACATGACACCTGTTTACCAGGTTTTCATCATGGTTCTTGTCCAAGGTGCTTGTTTTCCAAGTTTTCACTAGTGGATGAATTGATTTATCTTTCTTTTTGCTTTTTTGCTTTGCTTTTCTGCTTTTGATTTGTGTTGCTTCTTTTGGTGATGATCAAGATATGTTGGTACAACTTTATGTGATATGAGTGACTTATGAAAATGCAGGGATAAGATGGTTATGTGGGGGAGATGTGTGGGATAAGGGATATGATAGTTGGAAGTATGGAGGATAAACTGATGGAAAGTGAGTGGGATAGGGGGATGCTGTTAGGATCAACATTGGCACATGTTGCGAGAGATGTGGGAAGAGTGAATGTGAAGTAGATGGTGTATGCACCCTAAAATGGTCGCCTAGACTTTGGGCCCCATTCCTCAATTTATCAAATCCCTGAATCAATATTTTCAAATATCAACAATATCAATTATATCAATTTCCTTGATCAAATCATAATCAA
>MU227445.1:2440130-2470424 GCA_018584345.1 Thuja plicata
CACACACACACACACACACACACACACATTAAATCATTACTGCTTCACATAACATTCCTTAAGGTTCCCTTAATGAATTCATTTGCTAACATATTAACATTACTTATCCAAATTTCATTTCATTTCATTTATTTACTTTCACATTTAGAACTTAAGAGATAAGGTAAGAAAATAACATTTCATTTACAATTATATTCCTTACTTTATATACTAATTTCATTTCTCATTCCTACACACTGAATAACTATTCATTACAAATCACATTTCAACTTTAGCATAATAAACATTTTTCTTTCATTGAAACAAAGAAGAGATAGAAAAGATCATTCAACATTACATTGTATATTTCCAACTTTGTTCTTTCAAATAATAACCCTTGAAATAAAGCCTAGAACTATCCCTCCCAAATACATTGCTTTTCTTTTCAATTACATCTTTCTGATAATAGATCTTATGATAAAAGGTACATAAATGGCCCAAAGGCACTACAACATATCTTTACATCTTTATTTTCAGTAACAATGATAAAGTCTTTATAGAATCTGAACATATCCAAGCCATGAGTCACGAACAAGACCTCAAAAGATTTTTTCCACCCAACCATGTGGAACTGGTGAGGTTCCACCCCCCGTGCTAGGAGATAGAACCAAGATGCTCACAAGGCCCTAAGCAGTCTAAGGCTCAAAAGATAAAGAAAACCAAGGTTCAAAAGAACATAAAATATCACCATACTATAACATAGAGGTCAAGGTTCTAGGAGACCACCTAAGTGAGTGTCATCACACAACCTGTATGAGTGACTTATACATAAATGTTAGTTTTCTGTCAGTTTGTAGAGTATGTAGATAGCTATATATGCTTTGCCTTGCTTGGTTTCCTGCGGATGTTGTTCCGTGATGTATATATGTGTACATTTGTGTATAGTCTTTGTATATCCCTCTGTTCCCATATATATATCTCTTGACCTTCATGTATATCCTTCTAGGTGGCTTGGCAAGGTGGTTGAGTCACCTGTATTGCCGGTTTTCCGCCCATGAACTCGTTTCAGGGTAGAAAACCACCTGTTTGAAACTCGGCTCTCAGCCAGTTTCAAAGAGGTGGTTTTCTCTCTCTTCCATAAAACCAGTCAGACCCTCATCTATTTCCCATGTGCACAATCAATTCTAGCCAAGTGGCCTTCACTTTTCATGCATTCAGAAAGTTGGCTTCGCCATCATCGCCATAACTTCTATTTAATACCTATGCATGTGGCGCCCACATGGGCTTGACGACTTACCTTTTTTTTACAAGCCCTAACCAACGGTTACTTCTCCGAGCTCCGGGTCTCCTACCATCATCCATCCTGTGTCTTTACCAAGTGTGATAAAATTCCCAGACCTGGATGTTTAGTAAAAATTTTAAGTTCATGTGATGCGCGTGCTTTTTGGTTATTTTTAATGAAACTAACTTTTCAGGAAAGTAAGCATCATGGTGGTAAGATCTCCGAACCCCAAAATATTTATTTGATTAATACGTTCTGATGGTTGCTTTGCCTTGCAGTTTCCTAGAGTATACTTCCAAAACATGTCTAAAGCATCCGCATCCTCTCCACTTGGAAGTCCAGAGCTACCTTCCGCGACAGCCACCAGGGCGGCAGTAAAATCTAAAATGGAGAAGGCCCTAGAGAAGATGCCCCTGACCATGAAGTTTGTGCAAGACAATGTCATTATGGGCTCAAAGATCGAGTCCAAGGTAAAACTTATCACCGACACCAGCGTCGGGACATGGCCAAAAATGGAGGCCTTAGTGAAAATAATGTACATCCAACGACAGGCTGGAGATCAGCTAGCAATCAATGTCAGGGACTCCAAAATCCTCAAGGCAGCTTGTTTCCCGTGCTCTATGCAATCTCTAGAGCTTGTCTTAACACTGCCCACCAATTACAACTCTTCTGTTCAGGCTATTATGCTCGCAGCCGCGGAACCAATTGGATACCCTACTCCTTTGGTATCCCTTGACCCAATCACATTCCAGGTAGGACTGTGAATCCCACAATTTTCCAAGGCCTCAGTGGTTACAAGGACTGATTCTTTTGTCCAATTCACAGAGCTGGAGGATGTCGCCCGGGTATACGCGAATACCCATTGGCTCAAGGTTCCAAAGAGCGACCCCAAGAGAATGAAGATAGAGATTCCCCACTCCGAGTTCAAAGAGAACATTCAGATGGGAATGATAGCATTGGCCCGGGTCTTTGGGTAGCCCTCCACCTAAGAGTTTGCTAAATGGATATATTACTTTCTCCTCGACATCTCCACCAAGGGAGGATACTTCAACTGGGCGACCATAATTTCCAACCATGTCGACTCCCAGTTCCTCCAACTAAATAGGAAGAATAAATTCTACATGTCTTCCTATGTTTTCTTGGCCCTAGCGCAGTAGAGGCCCCATGCCCACGACCTACTTACAGACGTCATGCTTGGGATCGGCGTGGGACAAAAGGTGCCGTGGGACCATTTCCCACAAGTTCAATGGGAAGCCAGCTTCCCTAGTTTTTGTCGGGTAAATGATGCGTTCATTTATTATCATTTGCTCACACCGACCTAGGACACAGGATACCGCCTATCCTTAGAGGTGATGAATTTGGTCCATAGTTATGGATATTATTACATCTAGTTCCAACAACACACTTACATTAGGATCACCGACTTCTCTGGGAAACCCTACTTGTTGCCCAAACACTGTGGGGACAAGATCGTGCTCTTGGAATACTGCAGGCAAATTATGGAGGTGCATGCCCTCTTTGCCTCAAAAAAGATACCCAACATTCTGTTCCCAATCACCTATGGAAACTACACATGCAGCCTAGCTGCCGCAAAGGAGGTGAATAATGAATTAAAAAGCTACAGCTTGGAGGAATTTTATTTGGCGTGGAAAATTTTTGATCCGCACGGAAAGATTGCAACAGCACTGCCCCAGGCTTCAGAGCCCCATCACATCCACATGGAGGATTTCTGGGCAGATTGCCAAGACAATGTGGAGGTGCGGAGATGGCACTATGTCAGAATGACAGCTGGCATGATGCAAAATTTGAAGCTCTAGAGGTTCCTAGAGGACTTCTCAGACACCGCCCCCACCATCAATCCCTAGTAAAAGGCAAAGGGGATTGATACAAGGACCCTCCCACTAGTAAATTGGGATGCCCAGGAAGGGCCTACAATTGAGGACTTCACTCGAGAGGTGGTCAAGCGAAGCCATGCCTATTTCAAGAAGGTGTTCCCCAGAAGTACCCGCCGAGCATCTCAGCCAGCACCAAAGTTAACTCCGGGGGCCGGGACTTCTTCACAGAGGGTGGATAAAGGAAAAGAAATAGATACAACCCCTTTTGCGCAAGAAGTCCCCATCAAAGAATAAATAAAGAAATCAGTGGCAGCCTCCCAACAGATGAGGGAAAAATTAATAACATGGCTGGCCACTCCACCGCTCATGGTCGGGCCAATTCGTCCCTCTTCCTCCCCGTCACTGGCAGCTTTAATGGTTAAGGCAATGGGGGTGGATCCCACAGAAGCAGCAGCAATAAGGGACGCAGGGCCACCTTTGGTTATCCAGAGAAAGAAGAGGCTTAAAAAGCCTAAGGCAGAGTCGAGGTTGGGAACATCCCAAGCCCAATAAGTAGAAATCCTCTCTTCTAGTTCCCTGGAGCCGAAGAAGGAAGCAGAACCTGCTGAAGCCCCGGCCAGTCCCCCTGCACAAGAGGAATTTGATGATGTTTTTGCAGCCGACAAGTTTGAAAACTTGTAGGGGGACAATAGACAAGCAGGGACATAAGTCCTAGAGGCAGAATGGGAAGCTACAGAGCAAGAAGCTCCTGAAAAAGAGCCTGCATGGAAGCAGGAAAAGTAGGTAGAAGAAAGAGAGCCAGAGCCAGAGATTGCCTCTGGGGCTCAAGAGATGTAGGGTCCGGGGGTGGACCAACAAAGGCAAGGTGAACAAATGGCTTCTACTGAGGGAACTGGACCTTGGGTAATAACCGTAACCCCAGCTACCACGTTTCAAGGGCCACTCCTGGGAGCAACCTTTGGGCAGGTGATTACCGTGACCCAAACTTTAAATCTCAGCCCAACACCTCCCCTACTGCCAAAAGATGTACCAATAGAGGAAGAAGCCCCGGTAGTAGAAGAAGAGAAACAAGAAGAGAAGCATGAAGAAGAAATCCTCAAGGAAGCCTATCAAAGTCTAGATAAAGTAATAGATACAGAGGACAAGGCTGAGGAGATGGAGGTGGCTGAGGAAAATGTTACTACAGAAGAAGACACAAGGAAAGGGATGGACGAGGTCCACGCCACTTTGAAGAAACAGCCACAGGACACCGGGGAAGAACCAAGGGAATAGATTCTAGCAGGAAGGCCACCCCTACCACCTCAGTGGTTAATAGAGAGCAGGAAAAGAAAACCTTCATCTACTCTCGTAACTCCTCTCTCCCTAGCCGAAATGATGGCTCAGGTCCAGGCCCCGCCAAAGGCCAAGAAAACCTGGATGGTTCATACTCTTTGAACCAGGCTGGTTGGAGAAATAGTTGTCATTGTGGAAACACCTCCCCCAGACATCAATGAAGTAACCATAGAGCCTGGAGATTATGATTTTGCATAGGTATCGCTTGAAAAAAGGTAAAAATAGGGCGAGGTGGACTTGCTAAAGGAGGTAGCTAGGGCAGTAGAAACCCGTTATGAGAAAGAAGCCCAGAGGCTCAAAGCAGAAAAGGCAAAAAACATAAACCTTATGGGGTTGCTCACTAAGCTAGCTCAACCTATCAATGATGCTCCTTCGGAGGCCTCCACCTCTGAAGATCTACCGCAGAGTGACATAGACTCCCTATGAACTATGAAGAAGAAGGCCTAGGCAGTGGACGAATGGGTCACCCTGCAGAGAGGAAACACCTGGTGTTTCCTGGTATCCACCCTCCCAGACTTATATACGGCCTGGCATGTTATACACCAAGTGGAGACTCTCATTGATTTGTGCGAGGGTGATCTCGAGAATTATCAAGAGTGGAAGGTAGAGCTTGAGGAACTCCTTAGCCTGGGAGAGGAAATGATTTCTAAATCCAGAATTCTGGGGAATGAATCATTCAATTTTGTGAGAACCCAACACTCCAAACTTGACCTCACATTGGAGGTAACCAAGCAACTGGTAGGGTCTCTACAAGATAAGGTCAATGCGGTAAAATATTCTTTCAATTTATACAAGTCCTTTGTAATAAAGACTTCCGAGGCTAATCCCCTCAGCACGGATACATGTACACAAGAGGATTCAATTTTGGGGAGTTTTGATGAAATAATGAAGTCCCGATATCAATCCCTAGAGGGGATAGATGGGGCCCAAATGGAAAAATTAACTCGCATGGTACTTAGTGGCCACGACGCAGCAAAAATGGCCGACGAATTTAAAGAGAATGTTCCAGACCTGGGGGAAAAAATTGAAGTGGCTAAGTACCGAAGGGCCAGCCTAAAAGATGTAGATGAAGATGGAATTTCCCGCCTCCTCCAGGCTTTTAATGATAATAAGAAACCTTGAGCTTTCTTCAGAGGTTGGGGAAAACTCAAACATTGGGTATTCTTTATTCTTTTGGGGATGTAAGTTCCTAGATCCCGGAGTCTCAGATCCAAAATTTTGTATTCTTTCAAGTCATTCATGTTATGGTCCCTGAGGCTGACCGGTCACTTTTAGAAGTGGTTAATAAAGGCTGTCAGAAGGTGGTTGGCTACATCAAGGGGGTGTTGACTCAATAGTTGGTGTTCTGACAGGATGGTCTTCTCGAGGTGCTGCTTAGAGGTACACCTAGTGCATTGGAGAAAGGGTGCCACATTTCTCATTTATGGGGCATGTAGCCTCGATCCCTAGGGGACCTACTTTCTTCCTTCTCCTTCCTAGCTCTCTTCTCGAGGCTGATTCTTCCTCTGTATATTCTTGTCTTATTCTTCTAACATAGTAGGCTTATTCTACCTCAAGGTCTTTTGTAGGGTGGCGTAGGTAGTACCGGCCCCCAAATATTGTATTTTATTGAAACATGATGTAAAATAGGGTTAGGGTTAGAAGAGAGTTGTATAAATAGCCAGACCAGCCCATTTCCAAGGGTCGATGAAATTGATGATTTTATTGTCCACAGTAATAGCAAAGTGATCTCTCATTTTAGTTGTAGAGCTCAATGCTCCATTGTTCTATTTTCAATAGTTAGATGCTCCTCTGGAGCCACCATTATATCACGCACCAGTGCTTGATGGAAGAGACATTAATGAAGAAGGAAGAATTCTTTGCAATGATGTTGTTGGCATTCCTACTTCTGAGTTAATGGTATTTCATGTTTTATGTTCTTTATGTCTTCTACTCTGATATGTTAAAATAGATCAATGACCTCTTTACTCTCGCTACTGATAAAATACTAGCTGATGGTTATGTATTTCTCCGGTATTTAGAATAGTATGTTAGAGTATTATTGATATTCTAGACGTTTAAACATGACTATAGTTAGATGAAGTGTTTCTAACCCTGCAGGATGTTTTTCATTTTATTTGCTAAGTGTAGAATGCTAGGAAAACCTTACTGTATTGAATCTCCAGAGAGAATGAGTTGAAGAAACCACCTATCCCCCTCAAAAATAGTCACTTCTCCCAACTGAGCCCTGCACCGTCATGACCTGACACCCAGGTGCTTGAAGGCCCGGGGAATCTAATTTCCCCAGATAACCTTTGTAGGTGGAGTTGGCCGGTACCTCCGATACCCGGTGACAACTTATGACTGTTAGCAGACCCAGTCAGAAAAATCCTGTCAACAGAAACTGGCACTAGAAGGAGGGCATGAACTCATCCCCCTCTTGATATTCTGATTTTATACCTTCTGAGGGTTCCCTGAGTTATAGTTTTAAGAGTCAAGCCTTCAACGGGATCGAGTCTTTCTCCCCAGTGAAATTTGAAAGAGTTCTTAGGTCTGCCCCTAACCCCGGAAGGTTTGTTGAACTCGAGCCTCCTGTTTGAAAGAAACGGACCTTGAAAGTCATACCAGCCACTATTGTCTAGGGGTCTAGCATACCTAACAATACCCAAACTTCTCAGGAAATCCCAGGAACTAGTGCCTAAACTACCCAACATCTAGTTCCCGCAATGGCCGCATATTTCAGAAACACCGGGTCCCTAATGGGAAATTTTCTGGGTGCAATCAATGACTTACCCTCTCACCCAGAGAAGATCTTCCCACGATATGAGCACTTAGGCTCATGGACCGTGGAAGAGCATTTATAAGCATATAAGGATGCCATGAACTAACACCGGATCCAGCATGAAGATGTTGTGACTCAGGTGTTTCCCTTGTCTTTAGGACAAGGCGAGTTGAACTGGTACCTTAACCTTCCTGCCAACTCCATAAACAGTTGGCAGGACATTGAGGATGCCTTCCTAGCTGGCTTTCACGTGCATGTGGACCCAGCCTGGTCCCATAGCCAGTTCATCTCCATTAGGAAGAAACCCAATGAGCCTCTTAGAGAATTCAACCATAGGTTCTAGCGCACCCTGAAGTGATGCATGGGCCCTTTTATTCCATCCCTAGAAGTAACCATACAGACCTACCTTAACGTGATGGACCCTTTCATTGCCACTCTCCTTTGGAGAACAACCGCTGCAGGCGACCGGGACACCTTGGAAAAAGTTTACAACCTAGCTTTAGAATTGTTCTGTGGTCTCAACAAATCCCCGAGTGGGATTGGGCAGAGTATGCCCTTCAACATGATCCCCGACGGAACTGCATATGTCGGGGGGTACAACCCCAATCTGGTGATGGGAGCCCCCTCGATGGCAATGAATCCTCTGCCACCCCTGATAGACCAGTAGGCCCAGTACATTTACCCAACGCAGACCCAGATGGTGCTAGGTCTAGAAAATTTCCCTTGGAATCAGCCGTAGTAGGCACAACAGTCTCAGACACAACCCTCCAGAGTGCCCTTCTTTCAGTCGTCCGTGACTAGGGGATTGCCGCCCTCGACTCTGGCTAATACTTCTACCTTTCCAGGAAGCCAACAACAACAACAACCATCACATTGTGATGCCAACACTTATTTGACCACCAAGGTTGAATTCCTCCAGCGAATGCTATCCACCTTGACTGTGGACATGGGCCAATTGAAGGCGGGGTCCTACGCACCCCAGAATTTAAATTCCCAGAGGGGAAACATTTTTTCTGGCCAATGAAATAACAACGACGAAGGAAGAAACTTTAACAATGGGTCTAGGCCCAATATACAGCAATGGAATAATAACGTGAACACCAGAGGCCTGCCTCCAAACCAAAATGGTGCTGGACCGTCACATTTCACACCAGTTGCAAACTTCCAGCCCATGACTAATTGGTGTAGATTGCATGACATAGGCTCACACAATAAGGTGAATTGTGCCACCTTGGAAAAGGTCATCATGATCTCCCAACTAGACAGGCAACAATCGCATGATACCACCCCTCCAGAGCCTCCTATCCAAGAGCCAACCCACAGTGCCTTCACTTGTGACACCATCTTCTTCGAAACTTCTGGGAAAGATGAAGAAGAATTTGAATTGCGGGAATTCTTTAATGAATCTATCTCGACCTTCGAGGCCAACGCCTTTAATAATCTATGGACTCCATATAATACTTAGAGTCAGGTTGGTAAAGGACTAGCTTACACACCCACACCTCCTATCAAAGACACTCCTCCTCCTCGGAATAACACGACTGACCGACCCACTCCTCCAAAAGGTCCTAGCTCTAACCAAGCGAAAGATCTAGCCGAGGAAAATCACTAGTTCCTGAGAGGAAGATTCAACATTACGAAGGCATTAGAATAGACCACCACCTCCATGACCTTGATGGAGGTTTTGTTGAATAGTCCCAAGTAGAAAAAGTCTCTTCTGAAGCTCCTGGGGAACCCGGAAGCCATCAGCTGCCCACCCAAGACTATCTTGTTTGAAGATGCTAACGCGGTCATCTTCTGGGGGAACAATGAGGATCCCCCTTTCCTAATAGGCTTGAATATCCAAGGCACAAATATACACAATTGCCTAGTAGACTCTGGAGCTTCAGGTAACATCATGCCCTTGTCCATTTATCAGAAGCTTGGATTCCATCCCACCCCATCTAATGGTGTAGTGATCCAGCTGGATAAGACTGCTGTAAAAATGGGGGGGGAATTGAAGAATGTCCAGATACAGCTTATCTAGGACCCTAGGATAGCCAGCATAAATGACATCCAAGTGGTGGACATCCCAGAAACTTACGGGATGTTATTAAGTCAGAATTGGTCTAAGTCCTTGAATGGATACTTTTCGACCGACTTCACCCATTTATGACTTCCATGGGAGGGAGAATCAAATAAGATCCAGGTCGAAAGTGAACCCTAGATGAAATAGGCCCTTACCAAGGTTGGGAGGGTCAATGAGGTCTTTTTCTCTGAGACTTCCCTGGGGGTGTACCGACCCTTTGAAACCTTAACATTCGATTTCATCCCCGGAGAGGATCTCGCAGTGCTGCAGAGAGCCCAGGACCTAGAAGAAAAGATGAGAGTAAAGATTGACTCTCAAGGTGCCACAACAACCCTTTCCACACTCCTATGCGGAACTTGGTGCTGAGTACACTATCAGAAACATTCAGAGCTCGAGTGTGGACCCTATCTCTTAGTCACTAACCAGCACCTCGATACCTTCCAGAATAAAGAACATATACCTGATTCTTTGGGGCCTAGCACTCCTATGGGATGTGTTCCTCTGGTGCTATCTCCCCAGGAATCCCAAATCCAAACACCTCTGGAGGTAAACTCTACCCTCATGCTGGTAGTCTAGGACGAAACTCCTAAGTCTCCCAACAATAATCCAAAGACTACTCCCCCTCCCCAACCCCAGATTACGAACAATGACTTATGGACCCTCAAGTTTGATGGGTCCCGGTCCAAACAAGGCTATGGAGCCGGTGTAGAACTAATCAACCCGTGA
The DNA here is from genome assembly GCA_018584345.1 of Thuja plicata. Taxonomy (NCBI): domain Eukaryota; kingdom Viridiplantae; phylum Streptophyta; class Pinopsida; order Cupressales; family Cupressaceae; genus Thuja; species Thuja plicata. The sequence continues at coordinate 2,450,114 of MU227445.1, forward strand.
GGGAAGTCCTTCCTCCCATCCTACAGACTATAGTTTAACTGTACAAACAATGTCACAGAGTACGAGGCTTTGGTTCTTGGACTCTTATTTGCGTTAAGGAAAGGTGTCACCCGCCTCTGGGCTCTGGGTGATTCAGAGTTTATTTTCAAACAAGTCCAGAGTCAATAAACATGTCATGACAAAAAACTGGCCGCATACCGCAGCCGGGCTTGGAGCCTTATTGAAGATTTTGATGCCTTTGGCGTTGACCTCATTCCCCGGTGATGGAACTATGTCCCGGATGCCCTTGCCATTTTTGCCAGCACCCTTGAGCCAATGGCCGGCTTGTGACTCTAGAGATTTTTAGTTGAGATGGTCCCCACCCCGTCCATTCTAGATAATGTCACCCACTTTTAGTTTTTTGAGGACGATCAACATATCCTGGCCTTCATGGCGAATGTTGGCATCTTTGAAAATTAGATAGTGGAAGAACGAGACCATGACGATACTAGGTAGGGTAACGAAGATGATGGGATCATGGACCTACCTACTAACACCATCTTGAAGGGGATGGTTGTGCTGGAATGGATCTTTGTCTCAGACCCTTGGGCCCAGGAGAAGGTGTCATCCTCCTCTAAGGGAGGAAAGTTTTAAAAGGTTAACATCGGCCAGCCCGGTGAGGAAAAGATGATTACATTGGTACCTCCTATTCCCCTAAGGAAAAAGAGAAGATTCTTGCCGTTCTCTGAGAATACATCGACATAATTTCCTGGGGTTATGAAGATTTGAAAACATATGACACATCCATCATGACCCATACTATTCCTCTGAAACCTGATGCTAAGCCCTTTTGGCAAAAGAAAAGACCGGTCAACCCCCTAATAGAGCCTCTGATTCGTCAAGAGGTAGAAAAAATACTATCAGCCCTGATAATCTTCCCAATCTGACACACTACATGGGTTGCCAACCTGGTCCCTATGAGAAAAAATAACGGAGAGATCCACCTTTGTGTGGATTTCTGAAACTTGAACAAGGCCTCGAAGAAGGATAATCACCCTCTCCCTTCGTTGGATGAGGTGTTGCAGATAGTGAATGGATCCCAGATGATGTCCTTCTTGGATGGGTACTCTGGATATAACCAGCTCATGGTTAAGTATGAAGATAGAGAGAAAATAGAATTTACCACCAAGTGGGGAACGTTTGCATATAGAAGAATGCCCTTTGGTCCGATCAATGCAGGGGCTACATTTCAAAAGGCCATGGACATTGCATTTGAGGGCCTTGTGAATCACTGCATAAGCATCTACATGGATGACTTGACCATCTTTTCTTGGGACAGGCATGACCATTCTGCCCATCTCGCTCAGATCTATGAGAGGTGTCACTGGTATGGAATATCCCTCAACCCCAAGAAGTGCATATTCGGGGTCACCAAGGGGAAGTTTCTTGCGCATATCATCTCCAAGAAGGGCATATCTATAGACCCTGATAGAGTCGAAGTGTTGCTAAACTTACAAATGCTTGGCAGTAAGAAAGAGATGCGATCCTTCTTTGAAAAGATTAATTTCGTCCGACGGTTCATGACAGGATTCACAGAAATCGTCAAACTGCTCAATGAGATGATGAAGAAGGATACCAAGATTGAGTGGAGCCCTGAAGCAAAGAGGGCATTCGCCTAGATCAAACAGAAAATAATGGAAGCACCTGTCCTGGCTAGTCCGGACTATTCCCTTTCATTTTACATTTACTCCTTTGCTTCGCCGCATTCTTCTGTGGCAGTGTTGACCCAAAAGGTTGAAGGGGAAGAATGACCAATAGCTTTCATGAGCTCCCCCTTCAAGAATGCCAAAGTTTGATATTCATCACTAGAAAAGTAGGCCTTTTCTCTAGTTCGTGTCGTAAAGAAATTCTGGCATTATATCCTCTGGAGCAAGGTACATGCTATTATTCCAGACCAGGCCGTCAAATCTCTGCTGATGCAGAGAAAATTGGGTGAGAGACAAGGGAAATGGATGGCCATCCTCTAGGAATATGACTTAGAAATGTAGCCCATGAAGATAGTTTGGGGCCAGGGACTAAGTCGAGCAATGGCAAAAGAGACTCCCCGTATAGAATGTCAAACTTACATAGTGGAGTCCATTACCCAAGACCCGTGGTATACCGATTTGGTATATTTTCTACTAAATAATAAATTCCCATAGGGATTACCTCCCCACAAATGCCACGCCCTGCGGATAAAAAGTGCTCACTTCATGATCAAAAACTCTGGGCTCTACCGCAGAAACTATGAGGGAGTGTACCTCCGGTGCATCGACAGAGACCAAGCTGTAAGAGTGATTAATGAATTCCACGGGTAGTTTGGAACTGGGCATGGCTCCGCCAACACCACAACCCATCAGATCCTTCAGGCCGGATACTATTGGCCCTATATATTCAAGGATTTTTACACTTATGTTAGGAAATGCCATACTTGCCAAACCGCAGCGCATCATGAGCGTAACCCAGTTATGCCTTTACATCCAGTCTACAAGGCTAGACCCTTCACCCAGTGGGCATTTGACTTCATCAGGGAAATCAACCCCAACTCGTCTACCAATCACCGATACATACGCATTGCTACTGATTACTGCACTTGGTGGTTTGAGGCTATACCATGCAAAAATAACATGACAGACGTAGTTATCAAATTCTTGGAAGAAAACATCGTCATGAGGTTTGGAATGCCCTTTGCTTTGGTATGTGACAATGGTCCGGTATTTCTTCAGCGCTGTTACTCGAATGGACCTACAACCGGAGGATCACTCTAAAGTTTTCCAGCAACTACTACCCCCAAGAGAATGGTGTTGCTGAATCAATGAATAAAAATCTACTTGAAGTGATCAAACACCTACTAGAATAGAATCCCCGAGATTGGCATCAAAATTTGAAATTTTCCCTTTGGGTGGATTGCATTCATGTCAAGGCTGCCTTGGGAACATCCTTGTTCCATCTGGTTTATGGTCAGAACCCTGTATTCCCAGTTAACTTACAGATCTTGGTTTTATAGTTTATGCAAGAATTTAGCAACAGGGACAACATTGTGGAGGTTCGGCTCTTAAATCTGGGGTGAATGGAAGAACAGCAAGATGCATCCCTTGAACATTTTTCACGTCATCAAGCAGTGGTAAAATGATGGTTTGACAGAAGGGCCAAATACAAGGCTTTTCAGATTTTGGATCTAGTCCTGTTATGGGACAAGGCCCGAGAGAAGAAAGGGAAGCATACCAAGTTCCAATGGCTTTGGCTCGGACCATACCTAATCTCAAAAATCTACGGGGCAAATACTTACCACCTTAACACCCTGACTGGTGAACCTACCTCATTTCCTATTAATGGTCAGTTTCTCAAACACTACTTTGAATAGGGTTAGTTCGTCCAAAGTTGTATTATATGTAAAGGCTTTCTCTTGTAAATATTTCCTCCGAGTGCCTCGCTACGAGGTACCCTATCTTGTAAATAGCCTTGTCGGCTGCCCTCTGGGGCAGTCCTCTTTTGGTGTTTTTGTGTTTTCATTTTGGTTTTCTTTCGAGGTCCCAACATTTTGCTCTGTCTTGTAGGAATTAGAATGCTTCGCATAAACTCTGGTTTTCGGTATGATGTCTACGACATGGTGAACTTTGGAATCTGTCTTTAGCATAGTGAAGTCGGCCCGGTCTCTGGGGTTATTTCACAGGATGTGGCACATTTTGAGCAATCTCCATCGGATGTTGTTTCCAGAAGTCTGGAAATCAGTGAACACAAGTAATATAAGGAACAAGTAATCGGACACGCCGAGGGTAGATCGGTTGTACTAATTAGTTGACCCTGGTCTGAAACTTTAAGGAATTATTTTTGGGTCCAGAGTTTTATCCCCTCTTCGAACATCTAAGTATAGGTGGATAGGTGAAAGAAGTATCACCATTGAAATTAGCTAAGCTTAGGTTTAATGGTGAAAGAAGTACTGCCTTCCCACCTAGAAACAAACAAAAAAATAAAAAAGAGGAAAGCGGGACAAAACTCTGGTCTTTGGAGGAAACGAGAAAATTGATGACTGGTTCAATGTAATTAGTGCCTCTTCTCTACTCCTCTAAGAGGTCATCAGCTTGATTTCCTTCCAAAACACACATGACACCACTGACAAAGGGCTGCGGACTGGATCCCGTGTGGTTAGATTCTCTCAAATATGTTTCTATTTGCCTGTCAAATGCTTCAGAAAGTGGCTTCTCCCATTTTTGCTAACCAGAGATTCTATAGTTCTCAAATACACTAAGGCATTTTTCCCAGATAGTCGCCATTTGTTATGCCCTGTATTTCTGTCCCTACATTTTGTGTGCAAAATGTAGGGTCCCCCTTTTCTTTTCTTTTTTTCTTTTGTTTGTTTTTGCTTGCGAATTTGCCTTTGTCCTTTTTCCCTTTCTTTTCTTTCTCTGGGGTTTTCTTCCCCATTGTGTTTTGTTTGTTTGGTCTTTCATCTCTGGGACTCCGGTCCCAGAGGTTGTTCTTTTTCAGGAACCGGATTCTGGACTTTGGGATTCTTCACTACGATGTTCTTAAGGTTATCGTCGCGGTGAATCCCCGGGCCCGAGGTTTGGAGGTTTGCTTGTCCGGAGATTGCCAGAAGGAGGTGGATTACCCTTTTTACCATGGGTATAAATAGAATTTATCTGTCACTTTCACATTTATCGTGATTAAAACTTTTGAGCACTCAGAGCGATTACAAAGCAATTTGTAGAAAGTTAGCGATAATCAGTGCTTAACACCTCCATCCTTCTCAGGCGATCGTGAGTGCTTCATGGTGGCGGTTATGGCCATTAGACAATTGTAGCTGCTACAGAGCTCCCGTGGTAACTTCCTCCTTTCCTCCACCTTTCAGGATTCTCAGGTTGGTGTTTTTGTTCCCACCTTTCTATTTTCTTCTAGTTTGTTTTGTGTTTCTTTCATCTTGGTTTTGCCTATCATCTTTCTATTTTGTTTATTTCCTATTTTCTGGTTTTGCCACCCGTTGGTGGGTCAGCTCTACTAGAGGGTTGTCTGCCCTCTGCACAAAAGTGGTTAGTTTGTAGAGTATGTAGATAGCTGTATATACTTTGCCTTACCTAGTTTCTTGCGAACATCATTCTGCGATGTATATATGTGTATATTTGTGTACATTTTTGTATATTCTTTGTATATTCCTTTGTTACCATGTATATATCCCTTAGCCTTCATGTATATCCTTTCGGGTGGCTTGGCAAGGTGGTCAAGTCGCCTGTATTGCTAGTTTTCCACCCATGAACTCATTTCAAGGTAGAAAACCACCTGTTTCAAACTCGGTTCTCAGCCAGTTTCAAACAGACAGTTTTCTCTCTCTTCCATAAAACCAGTCAGACCTTCATTTATTTCCCATGTGCACAATCAATTATAGCCAAGTGGCCTTCACTTTTCATGCATTTAGATAGTTGGCTTCACCGTCATCGCCATAAATTCTATTTAATACCTATGCACGTGGCGCCCACGTGGGCTTGATGACTTGCCTTTTTTTTACACGCCCTCACCAACGGTTACTTCTTCAGGCTCTGGATCTCCTACTATCATCCATCCCGTGTCTTTACCAAGTGTGATAAAATCCCCGGACCTGGATGTTTAGTAAAAATTTTAAGTTCATGTGATGTGCATGTTTTTTGGTTATCTTTAATGAAACTATCTTTTTAGGAAAGTAAGCATCACGGTGGTAAGATCTCCGGACCCTAGAATATTTATTTGATTAATACGTTCTGACGGTCACTTTGCCTTGCAGGTTCTCAGAGTATAGTTCCCAAACATGTTTGAAGCATCCGCATCCTCTCCACCCGGAAGTCTAAAGCTACCTTCCGCGACAGCTACCAGGGTGGCAGTAAAATCTAAAATGGAGAAGGCCCTGGAGAATTTGCCCCTAACCATGAAGTTTGTGCAAGACAATGTCATTATGGGCTCAAAGATCGAGGCCAAGGTCAAACTTATCACCGATACTAGCGTTAGGACATGGCCAGAAATGCAGGCCTTAGTGAAAATAATGTACATCCAGTGACAGGCTAGAGATCAGCTAGCAATCAATGTCAGGGACTCCAAAATCCTCAAGGTAGCTTGTTTCCCGTGCTCTATGCAATCTCTGAAGCTTATCTTAACACTAGCCACCAATTACAACTCTTCTTTTCAGGCTTTTATGCTCGCAGCTGTGGAACCAACTGGACACCCTACTCCTCTGGTATCCCTTGACCCAGTCACATTCCAGGAAGGACTGGGAATCCCACAATTCTCCAAGGCCTCAATGGTTACAAGGACTGATGCCTTGGCCCAATTCACGTAGCTGGAGGATGTCACCCGTGTATACATGAATACCTATTGGCTCAAGGTTCCAAAGAGGGACCCCAAGAGAATAAAGATAGAGATTTCCCGCTCTGAATTCAAAGAGAGCATTTAGATGGGAATGATAGCATTGGCTTGGGTCTTTGGGCAGCCCTCCGCCCAAGAGTTTGCTAAATAGATGTATTACTTCCTCCTGAGAATCTCCACCAAGGGAGGATACTTTGACTGGGCGACCATAATTTCCAACCATGTCAACTCCTAGTTCCTCCAACTAAATAGGAAGAAGAAATTCTACATATCTTCCTATGTTTTTTGGGCCCTAGCACAGCAGAGGCCCCACGCCCATGGCCTACTTAAAGACGGCATGCTCAGGATCGGCCCAGGACAAAAGGCACCATGAGACCATTTCCCACAAGTTCAATGGGGAGCCAGCTTCCCCAGTTTTTACTGGGTAAATGATGCATTCATTTATTATCATCTACTCACACCCACCCGGGATGCAGGATACCGCCTATCCTTAGAGGCGATGAATTTGGTCCATAGTTATGGACATTATTACATCTATTTCTAACAACACACTTACATTAGGGTCACTGGCTTCTCCAGGAAACCCTACTTGTTGCCCAAACACTATGGGGACAAGATCATGCTTTTGGAATACTGTAGGCAAATTATGGAGGTGCATGCCCTCTTTGCCTTGAAAAAGATACCCAAAATTCCATTCCCAATCAACTGTAGAAACTACACATGCAGCCTGGCTGCTGCAAAGGAGGCGAATAATGAATTAAAAAGCTACAGCTTGGAGGAATTTTATTTGGTGCGAAAAAATTTTGATCCGCACGGAAAGATTGCAACGGCACTATCTCGAGCTTCAGAGCCCCATCACAACCACATGGAGGATTTCTAGGCAAATTACCAAGATGACATGGAGGTACGGAGCTAGCACTACGTCAGAATGATGGCCAGCATGATGCAAAAGTTGAAGCTCCAGAGGTTCTCGGAGGACTTCTCAAACGCCACCCCCACCATCGATCCCCAGTACAAGGCAAAGGGGATCGATACAAGGACCCTCCCACCAGTAAATTGGGATGCCCAGGAAGGGCCTACAATTAAGGACTTTACTTGAGAGGTGGTTGAGCAAAGCCATCCCTATTTCAAGAAGGTGTGCCCTGAAAGTACCCGTCGATCAGCTCAGCCGGCACCAAAATTAACTTCGGGGGCCGAGACTTCTTCACAGATGGTGGATAAAGAAAAAAAATAGATACAACCCCTTCTGCGCAAGAAGTCCCCATCAAAGAACAAATAAATTAATCAGTGGCAGCGTCCCAGCAAATGAGAAAAAAATTAATAACATGGCTATCCACTTCACCACTCATGGCTGGGCCAATTCATCCCTCTTCTTCCCCGTCGCTGGAAACTTTAATGGTTAAGGCAACGGGGGTGGATCCCATGGAAGCAGCAGCAATAAGGGACGTGGGGCCACCTTTGGTTACCCATAAAAAGAAGATGCTTAGTAAAAATCCTAAGGCAGAGTCAGGGTTGGGAACATCCCAAGCCCAACAAGTAGAAATCCTCTCTTCCAGTTCCCCGGAGCCAGAGAACGAAGCAGAACCTGCTGAAGCCCTAGCCAGTCCCCCTCCGCAAGAGGAATTTGATGATGTTTTTTCTATTGACAAGTTTGGAAACTTGCAAGGGGACAATAGACAAGTAGGGACAGAAGTCCCAAAGGTAGAACAGGAAGCTGCAAAGAAAGAAGCTCCTGAACAAGAGCCTGCACGGGAGCAGGAAAAGAAGGTAGAAGAAAGAGAGCCAGAGCTGGAGATTGCCTTCATGGCTCAAGAGATGTAGGGTCTGGGGGTGGACCAACAAAGGCAAGGTGAACAAATGGCTTCTTCTAGGGGAACCGGACCTTCAGGAATAACCATAACCCCAGCCGCCGCATTCCAAGGGCCACTCCCAGGAGCAACCTTGTGGCAGGTGATTACCGCGGCCCAAACTTTAAATCTCGGCCCAACACCTCCCCTACTACCAAAAGATGTACCAATAGAGGAAGAAGCCCCGGCAGTAGAAGAAGAGAAACAAGAAGAGTAGCATGAAGAAGAAATCCCTGAGGAAGCCTACCAAAGTCCAGATAAAGTAATAGATATAGAGGACAGGGCTGAGGAGATGGAGGTGGCTGAGGAAAATGTTGCTGCAGAAAAAGACACAAGGAAAGGGATGGATGAGGTCCATGCCACTAAGAAGCAACAGTCGCAAGACACCGGGGAAGAACCAAGGGAACAGATTCTCGCAAGAAGGTCACCCCTACTGCCTCAGTGTTTAATAGAGAGTAGGAAAATAAAAGCTTCATCCACTCCTGTAACTCCTCTCTCCCTGGCTGAAATGATGGCTCAGGTCCAGGCCTTGCCAAAGGCCAAGAAAGCCCAGATGGTTCATACTCTTCGAACCAGGCCAGGTAGAGAAACAGTTTCCATTGTGGAAACACCCCCCCAGGTGCTGATGAAGCAACCGTAGAGCCCAAATATTATAATGTTGCAGAGGTATCACTTGGAAAAAGGGGACAATAGGGTGAGGTAGACTTGCTAAAGGAGGCAGCTATGACAGTAGAAACCTGTTATGAGAAAGAAGCCCAGAGGCTCAAAGCAGAAAAGGAAAAAAATGTAAACTTTATGGGGTTGCTCACTGAGCTGGCTCAACCTATCAATGCTACTCCTCTGGAGGCCTCCACCTCTGAAGATCTACTGCAGAGTGACATAGACTCTCTATGAACTATGAAGAAGAAGGCCCGGGCAGTGGATGAGTGGGTCGCCCTGTAGATAGGAAACACCTAGAGTTTCCTGGTATCCACCCTCCTAGAGTTATATATGGCTTGGCATGTTATACACCAGGTGGAGACTCTCATTGACCTGTGGGAGGGTGATATCAAGAATTATCAAGCGTGGAAGGTAGAGCTTAAGGAACTCCTTAGCTTGGGAGAGGAAATGATTTTTGAATCCAGAATTCTGGGGGATGAATCATTCAATTTTGTGAGGACCCAACACTCTAGACTTGACCTCACATTGGAGGTAACCAAACAACTGGTAGGGTCTCTACAGGATAAGGTGAATGCGGTAAAATATTCTTTCAATTTATACAAGTCCTTTGTAATAAAGACTTCCGGGGCTGATCCCCTCAGCATGGATACATGTATACCAGAGGATTCAATTTTGGAGAGTTTTGATAAAATAATGAAGTCCCGATATCAATCCCTGGAGGGGATAAATGGGGCCCAAATGAAAAAATTAACTCGCATGGTACTTAGTGGCCACGACATAGCAAAAAAGGCTGATGAATTTAAAGAGAATGTTCTGGACCTGGGGGAACAAATTGAAGTGGCTAAGTACCAAAGGGCCAGCCTAAAAGATGTAGATGAAGATGGCATTTCCCACCTCCTCCAGGCTTTCAATGATAATAAGCAACCTTGAGCTTTCTCCGGAGGCTGGGGAAAACTCAAACATTAGGTATTCTTTATTCTTTTGGCAATGTAAGTTCCCGGATCCCAGAGTCTCGGATCCAAAATTTTGTATTCTTTCAAGTGATCCGTGTCCCGGTCCCTGAGGCCGACCGGTCACTTTTAGAAGCAGTTAATAAAGGTTGTCAGAAGGTGGTTGGCTACATCAAGGGAGCGTCAACTCAACAGGTGGTGTTCTGACAAGATGGTCTTCTCGAGGCGTCGCTTAGAGGTACACCTAGTGCATTGGAGACAGGGCACTGCATTTCCCATTTATGAGGCATATAGCCTCGATCCCCGGGGGACCTACTTTCTTCCTTCTCCTTCCTGGCTCTCTTCTCGAGGCTGATTCTTCCTCTGTATATTCTTGTCTTAATCTTCTGACATAGCAGGCATATTTTGCCTAAAGGTCTTTTGTAGGGTGGCGCAGGTAGTACCGGCCCCCAGATATTGTATTTTATTGAAACATGATGTAAAATAGGGTTAGGGTTAGAAGAGAGTTGTATAAATAGCCAGACCGGACTATTTCTAAGGGTCGATGAAATTGATGATTTTGTTGTCCACAGTAATAGCAAAGTGATCTCTCATTTTAGTTGCAAATCTCAATGCTCCATTATTCTATTTTCAATAGTTAGATGCTCCCCTGGAGCCACCATTGTGTCACACACCAGTGCTTGCTGGAAGAGACATTAATGAAGAAGGAAGAATTCTTTGCAATGATGTTGTTGGCATTCCTACTTCTGATTTAATGGTATTTCATGTTTTATGTTCTTTATGTCTTCTACTCTGATATGTTAAAATAGATTAACGACCTTTTTACTCCCGCTACTGATAAAATACTAGCTGATGGTTATGTATTTCTCTGGTATTTAGTGTAGTATGTTAGAGTATTATTGATGTTCTGGACGTTTAAACATGACTATAGTTAGATGAAGTGTTTCTAACCCTGCAGGATCTTTTTCATTTTATTTCCTAAGTGTAGAATGCTAGGGAAACCTTACTGTATTGAATCTCTGGAGAGAATGAGTTGAAGAAACCAGCTATCCCCCTCAAAAATAATCACTTATCCCAATCGAGCCCCGCACCGTCGTGACCCGACACTCAGGTGCTTGAAGGCCCAAGGAATCTAATTTCCCTGGATAACCTTTGCAGGAGGAGTTGGCCGGTACCTTCGGTACCTGGTGACAACTTATGACTGTTGGCGGTCCCGGTTAACAAAACCCCGTCAACACCTTGTTCAATTTTAGGATCCAAAACAAAATGTGTGTGTTTGTTTGTTCAATTTTAGATCCAAAAAGAGATGAGGGAATTTCTTTGTTCAATTTTTAAAACCCAAAATGAGAATTTTTATAGCTTGTTCGATTTTAAACCCAAAAATAGATTTTTGATAGCTTGGTTCAATTCTTTGTGCATTTGAGATTGTGTTGTTTGATTAAATTAGTACGAAAAAGAAAGATGGACTTAAAATGTTTCACCTAATTTTTTAGGATGAATTTGACAAAGTAGTCTGCAAATGTGGATATCCCTCTAAGTCATCTTTCCGGCACTTTTTGAATCATTGAAAATGCAGTCTATATAATATGGATGTTTTGATGACATTATCTTTGTTTGCAAGCCGAGATGCCCATGTACAAGCATAGTAGCCTGTCTATCAGAGCCTCCTTTGTAGAAGCACAGATGCCTGTTCATAAATTTGAATGTGTTTTTGAGAAGATTGAAAGAAATTTTCATAAGGTTTAGAGACATGACACTGATTTGATTGTGGGGGGGCATAGCCAAGTTTATAGTCATTTTGACTAGAAACAACAATCCAAACATGATGGTGGAGTCCATTTTGAGCCAAGATGCCTCTAAATGTGGAAACACACAAAATTCACAAAAAAAATAAAAAAAAAACCATTATGTTTATGAAACCAACCCATGAAGAGGGTCCCACCAGGCATGCCAGAATGTGAGCTATGAAAATCAATTATAAAGGAATACGATAATAAATAAAGCATTCAATAACTAAGAATCTAAGCTACATACATGATTGAATCGAAAAAGAAAAAAACTTAAACAATAAGGAAACAAGAAAGTGCAAAACCTCCTCAAAACTGAATCTAAGCTCCACTTTTGATGTGTTCATACTTATGGATGTGTGCTGAAGATGTGCTCCAAGCTTCAAAGGTATGTTCTCTAAACTAGCATTATAAGTTTACTCTTCAAGATTGGAATATCTAAGCTAAAACTGATATTATGATGTTGCTTCAAAAGATGGATGGAATGTGAAGGAATGAGCCTTCTATTTATAGAAAACATCTGAGGAATCAAGGGCTCAAATGCAAAGTTGAAGAGAGGTCCAAATGCCACTAGAAGAGAGTACATGGATTGTGTTTCTTCAAGTGCATCAAATTGTGACAATTGTCACAAGGGGATTGGGTTGAAAGTAGGGGGGAATGTGACCATTTAGGGAAATGGACCAAGAAGCCTCTAGAAGATAAGGCTCATAAAGAGGGTGTAAGAGCCTTAATGAGGGATGTAAGAGGCATTTATGAAGGTGTAAGAGCCGTAAACTCATATGGATAGGCTTTTCTTGAGATTGTTGACTTTGGGGAAGGGATTGAATTCCTAATCTAAAGATTAGGAATGTGACATCATTAGGAAGACTTTAGGTTTAGGGTTAGGGTTTAAGATGGGATTAGCAAGGGTGAAGAGGTTGGGATTAGTTTGAACTCAGGGTTAGGTGGTTGGGATTGGTTAGGTTAGGTTAGATTATGGAATAGGAAGTGAAAACTTCCTAAAAGCCTACTCAAGATCCTATTTAATATTTAGCTATGTCTATTTTCTTAATGAAAGATGCTAATTTAAAAATAGATGTGAGCTCAAACTATATTATGCTAACAAGCTTCAAGATACTCTTAAATGGCTAGGATGACTATTTAAATCTGCATTACAAGTTTGCATGTAAAAGTGGATTGAAAATATGAAGGAAAGGAGTTCCTTATATAGGCAATGTGTAGGAAAACCAAGGGCTCAAATGCAAAGTTGAAGAGAGGTCCATTTGCCACTAGAAGAGAGCACATGGATTGTGCTTCTTCAAGTGCATCAAATTGTGACACTTGTTAAAAGGGGATTAGGTTGAAATTAGGGAGGAATGTGACCATTTAGGGAAATGGACCAAGAAGCCTTTAGAAGATAAGGCTCATAAAGAGGGTGTAAGAGCCTTAATCAGGGATGTAAGAGGCATTTATGAAGGTGTAAGAGCCTTAAATGCATATGGATAGGCTTGTCTTGAGATTATTGACTTTGGAGAAATTATTGAATTCATAATCCAAAGATTAGGAATGTGACATCATTAGGGTGAGTTTAAGATTAGGGTTAGGGTTTAAGATGGGATTAGCAAAGGTGAAGTGGTTGGAATTAGTTTGAACTCAGGGTTAGGTATTTAAGATTGGTAAGGTGAGAATGTGTGAAGAGGTTGGGTTGAGTTAGAACTCAAGGTTAGGTGGTTGGAATAGGTTAGGTTAGGCGTTAAACAAAATATTAATGAATTGAATTACATAAATAACATATTCATTCAATAATAGGGGAAAAGGGTTTAAATTAATTATTAAGCTATTGGTTGCTTTAATAATTAATTAGGACTATAGCCAATTAATTTAATTAATTAGGGCTAGGGGATGACATAGATCAATTAGATAATGCTTAATTACTTAGTTGATATGTCCTAGAAGGCACTAAATATGATTAGATGTGTTAATCAGATTTAGGTGTCTACAATTAGATTTGCAATTTTCTTCAAACCATGCTGAACAATTTATATCTTAATTGATCTGAGTATTATAGATCTCCTTGGTGATTATGATTTTCTAATTACTGGTTGTATAAAAAAATTAATCATTGATTTATTAAGGTCAGATTATTTCACAATGCTTATGTGTGTGTGTGTGTGTGTGTGTGTGTGTGTGTACATATATGTATGTATATGTATATGTATATATGTATATATATATATGTATATATATGTATATATACATACATATATATAATATATATACATCTATATATTTATGTATGTATAGATACATACATACATACATATATATATATATATATATATATATATATATCAGATGGTTGTATAATGGTTGCTCACTATATATGTAATGCAGATAGAACATATATTTTATTATCTATTGTCTGTCCAAGTCTCTTATCTTGTCATGATGTTAATCTCTCTCTCTCTCTCAGTCTCAATCTCAGGATCACAACATGATGATACCTGTCTAGGTTGGCCCTACCACTCCTATGCACTAGTTCTCTGATTGACCGACCCACTCTACCATGCAGTTCTCTCTCATGAGCCCATGAACTTCCTCTCTCCTCATCATGTAATACTGTAGGATCATGATGTATTTCCACCCAGCTTGGATGGCCAATTTGTTCTTTCATGCTTTTCGAACATGTTATATCACCTCATTATCCTACAATCCTTCTCTCTCTTCATCTATTAGACCACGAGATTATGAGAACCTTCCACCCGTCTAGGGTGGCCCCACTACATTATTTCTTTACTTCCACATGGCCCTACCCATATGGCCCTCAGATATATCTTCTCATCTACCACACAATAATGGGCAAGCATGTGGTGGAACGTCACTATTTTGTCTACTTTCCATTTCCTCATCATCTTCGATTGTGGGATTGCAACCGGATGATACCTATCTTGTCCATTTGACTAAGCCTGGCTACGTGGCACCACCTTATCACTCGCTTGATCCACCCCACACTACTATATGGAATGTCTTTGTGATCCCATGAAATTTCTCTTTCCTTGGCCTGTCAGACCATGGGATCATGAGCTACTACCACCTATCTTTGTCACTTTACATGGGCCCACAAAATAGACCTTTTGACAACCAACTTTCTGCCATATGACCGCCTCACATGTGATTTTTTTGTCAAAAGGTTTGTGCATTTGGCTACTTGTTACTTGCACGATGGTGTATAAAAATAATTATAAACTCACCTGCACCATGAATGTGAGATAATTAATTTAGGATTGTTCTCTCTACAATTATTTGTGTGCACAGTGCACACATTAATCAGTTTATTCCCTATTTTGAGTGGCCAAAGATCTTTGAAACACATTCTTAGAACCAATATATTTATTCCACTTTACCATATATCATCACTGAATGGAAATATGAGATCAAACTCTTGTAGGATCCACATGCCATTGACAAACATATTCATTCTTTTTTTTTAGAAAAAATGCGTCAATGGATGAAATTTTGGTAATATTTCTAGTAATTTCTCAGGGGTGTTTGCATACTAAATGAAAAAATAGACCATTTTCCTTTTGCAATCCATTGGGCATATGAGCTGTTTAGTAACAAAACCCTATTCATGGAAGGTAAAACCCTGAAGTTTATACTAGTTAGATCCTCAATCAAAAACAAATTTATGGCTAAATGTGGATCAACTCTCCTATTATGAATCATAGGTTTGTTCTAAATATCATTATGTATCTTATATGCTTTGAGTGTTCATTAGAAATGGAACTTGGTAACAATAGCATGTGTTTTTGATAAATACTTATTAAAATCTAGAATAGTGAGGCACTACCAACACAAACTAGTTGTGCAACAACACTTTTTGAACAAGGACAAACCCTAAACTATAGTGCAAAAATACTTATTGAATGTTAAAAACCTAAACTAAAAGGAATAGTACAAGATAGGTCATACCTCAAAGAAATGCCTGAGGTGTATACCATTGATCAGTGTAGGAAGAAATTTTCCTTTCATTGTGGAAAACTAGAATGCATTGTGCTCCTTGCACTCTTTTATCGGGAATGACCCACTCCATATGCTGGTAAACTTTCTATATCTGCATGGTTTATTCTTTAACTCATCCCACCTGAGGACTATGCCTCCTTCTTTGAAAAATTTAGGAGTTTTCTTCTTCTTAAAGAACCTCTTGGTTTGGAGCTGATGATATTCTAACTGCTTCATTGCTTTATCCCTAATTTCTTCCAACTCCATCAACTGAGAAAGTCTTACCCCATTGGAACAACATCTTCAAATAACATCAGTTGAGTAGCTAGGTCTAATGTTGGAAGCTCTATATAAATAGGCAACCTAGCTTCTTTTCCATACACTACATGACATAGGGGGATTACCAATATATTTCTTATGTGTTATTCTCTCAGCCCTTAAGGCATATTTTAACTTAGTATGATAATCTCTTTGGTCATCCTACAGCGTCCTCTTATTGATCTTGATAAAAAATTTGTAGTTGACTCAACTAATCCATTACCTTGTACATAATAATTTGAAGATGTACTAAGGTAGATACCATCCTTTAGAGCCCAATCAGTGAAACTTAGTCCAATAAATTACAAAGCATTATCCAAAATGATTGAATCAAGTATACCATGTAACAATCTCCTCATATAAATTAAAGACAATAGTCTCATTAGCTTCTTTTAAAAGCCACTAATTCAATATATCTTGTGGAATAATGAGTTGTAGTGAGGATCCACTTGTTCCCAACACTTGAAGGTGAATTAATGATTCCTATAAAATAAAAAAAACATCTTATAAAGGGTTTTTCTATCTGAATTGGTTTTAAAGGTAAAGTTGACAATCTTTCTTTTCTTTCAAACATGGGACACTGTGCACATTTCCTTTTCCAAGAATGAACATACTTAAAAAAGGTGGGCCAATAATAACCAATCCTCATGTTTTTCCAAGCTGTGGTTCTTGCTAAATAATGACCTCCAGTAGATCCATCATGAAACTCAAAAGAGTATTTATCCATTTTATCATTGGCAACACATCTCAAAATAACTCCATTGTGATCCTATTAGTAAAAAAAATTGTCTTTCAGTAAATCATTTTTAGGAAAATTCTATAGCCCTTTGTAAAGACAAAAGACACTAACAGTTGGGTAAATGTTTTGAACTTACTTCCCTCTGAATTGAACCTAGGTACAACTCCCTAGAGATGTTTTGTGAATAACATCTAATTCTAAAATTCAACTTTTAACCTAAAAATTTAGAAAGGTTACTTCAACATTCATAGATGAGAAGTATTGTAGAAAATACCTTAATAAAGATAGCATAATGATAAGGAAAGAAAAATCATAGTTTCTCTTTTAACTGATTCAATGAAAATAGACAACTAATTGGAAAAAAGGTAACAACATATAGATAAAGTCTAAGAATTATGAATCAACAGACACATACATTGGAGAGTAAACAAAATGTCAACACATGACACTTGCTCTTTGTTTTCAAACAATAGAGATTTGATAAACTTAACTATAATGTATTTCCAAAATTTGCTACACAGGCGATCACATGAAGTCTGTTCTTTCAAAAAAAATCAGCCTTTTCCACATCTATTCCTCTAACCTTTTTTTTAAATCCAGACTATCACCACAAAAATAAACTATCTAGTTATGATTAGTCTCTTTTTTTCTGACCCCTTCTAAAGTTTTAGCAGAAATACATATAGTATCAAAGCACCGAGAGGTCTCCCAAAAAAATTGACCTCTCAGGCAATTAGTTATAAAATGAAACTAGCAAAAAAAGGACACATTTCCTTAATATTTTACATGTCAATTCAAATAAAAACTAACTATCTAAATCTGGTTCTTTTCCACTTCACGATCCTTGCTTCCCGCTGGGCTCCCTTCTTCATCAGCAACTAACTAGGTGGGTTTCCATTCTTTATATGCCTGGACTAGCTCCTTTGTAAATGATAGATGCGGTATCTTGGAATTTACTATCCTAGCCATTGAGGCTTCCTTACTCCACTTCAACTTTTTAACCTTTTCTACTACACATAGCAACTGATCCACACACATATATACCATTGACTCAATTCTATCCATCTGAGTTAAGTTTGTGGCTTTAGGATTAGCCTTTTCTCTGACTATCTTTATCAATGAGTCAAAGGCATCCAAATCTCCTTTCAATTCCTGTTCACCATAAACTAATGGATAAGTATAGGTGAAGTTGATGACCTTCAACTCGTTCAGAGCAGCTTTTTGAATTTTTTTAGCCTTGGCCTTGTATTCCTTGGTTTCTATAATAGTGCTTCTTATGAGAGAGATTGCCAGCTGATGTTATTTCTTAGTATAAATAAAATTGATTCCTTAGTGCATTTAAGAGATTTTTTTATGCAAAATTTACTGAAGCCATATCTCTTTATTTCCAAGAATTTCCTCATCATTGATACCCATTTTTCCTCCTCTCCATCCTAGACTTCTCACTAGGTCTGGAACTATCCCATTATGGCTTCAGTATCATGGAGGACTAAATGCAAGTCTTTGATATATTGTTGGCCACTGCTAAGTACTTGGGACATCCACTCATCAACTAAAGAGACTAGTATTCGACCCCTCTTAACTTGATTTAGCAAATTTTTTACTTTCTACATAGTTTCGATCGAATACCTATGGGTATTGGATCATTGGCATGGCATAAAAGTTGCTAAAAGTGTTTAAGAACTAGGAGAGTAACACTATTGTCTATTTCATTTCTTTCTTTTCCTTGTTGTCTTGCCAAGATGTCATTAACATCTACTGATCTATCTCTTTGAAAAGGTGGTTATTTCCTGCCCTATCCATGGTTCCTAGTTCAATTTTAGTGGCTTGAAAGTCTTCAGATGCAACATCCTGCTTCTCCTCCTTTGGTCTGTAGGTGGCTACTTCAGCAGTCCACTTCCCAGTTTTAGCATCAGCAAACATCCCTTCTGTGCTCTTAAGTTTCTTGGCCTTGGGAGTCTTTTGAACATATTTGCTGACTATGTCCTGCACTGGGATAGATACCAGAACTAGGCTCTGTTTCTTATTCACTAAAGTGGAAAGCCATCTAGATATGACACTTGTTGGTTCTGGTTGCTCGCTTATCTTTGTAGGAGTATCCATCATATCAAGAGTCACATCAGCTAGATCGAAGAGGTCCTTCCCTATTTGCTCATCTTCACCAATTTGATAGTTTAAATTTCTGCATTCTCCTGAGTCATCTTCCCTTTCTTTTGTGACCAAGACTTTTATTTGGTAATTCGTTGAGGTGATATCATAGGAGAAAATTCTACAAGACATTTCTTCTTGGAACCCTTAATCCGCTGCTTACCCGATGCACCTGCATTATCAATTGGTTTATGAAGATTAGAAACAAGGGAAGAACAATATAAAAGTGAAGATTTAACTTCAATTGACTTGGGACTAGACTCCTTTCTTCTTTCTTGTAGTGATTCCTCAGTTAATTTAAGTACATGCTATGTCCTGTGTTCAATATCATCTTCCTGTTCTACTGACCAGTCAATATCATACTCCTCATTTCCCAGGGGTCTTTTGAAATTAGATTTAACTAAATTTGAACCAACATCTGTCACACCTTCTACATTTAACTACAACCTCATGGATAAAATATGAGATATGCAGAGCCGATTGTGATCTCTCTCCTTAACCTGAGACTTATCAGGATAGTCCTCCTAGAAATCTTCTAGGTGAGGAACTGGGAACATATTAGACCTAAGTCCTAAACTCTTAGTGGAAAAGTTCTTATTATCAAAACTTGTCCTCTCTGTATAATATTTGAAAGAAAAATGACTGAAATCATGCCCTATGCTTATGGCATCTTCAATAGAAAACAAGAGAATTTACCTAGCTGTAATGGGAAAACCTTCTCCCATTCCTCTTCAGGGAGGAAATGTCTGAGTACAGTGGCAAACTGTCTATAGACCTTCACAAAAATAAAGCAGTCAAAAGCATACCTAGGCAATTTAGTAGGAGGATCTTCGAAACCACCAACCCTAACATAAGTGAATCTAGGGGACTGAGTATAAAAACTCCCAAATTTGGTAACAAACTTCTACGCTTCAGTGCTGTCAATGTATATAACTTTGGTCAGTACAATAAATAAAAGAACTAACTATATATAATGAGTATTACAATTATGTGTATATAACACTATATATATATAATAATTACAATGTGCATTATTATTATATATATCTATACATATTATATATATATAAGATTTAAAGTAATTCAAATATCATTATATAATATATACCGATGAAACAAATCAAATCTTGTTTTATTTAATCATCGACTATATCATACACGGTATGTTATTTTTTTGGAGATCGACATTAAACGTTAATGAGCATGATAGTTAATATGAAGAGCCATGTCCACGATGGACGTGACTCCTCATGGAGTCACGTCCATCTTGGACGTGACTTTTCAAACCTCATTGTAAACATACTTAAACACCGTCGACTGTTGTAACCTTAATAACAGACATATATTATTACAGTCTTAGGCATTCAGAAAGTTACGCAGACCATTCTCTACTCAACATTATATTAAGAGATACAATATAATTCAATATATATTATTATATATAATATATATACATTGGTTATAAAGTCATATATATAATAGACTAAGATTATATATATATATATATATATACATACATATATACATTGGTTA
>MU227445.1:2478337-2488542 GCA_018584345.1 Thuja plicata
AGTGTTCACCCACTCTCTACCCTTAGAGACAGAATCCAGTTTGAAGGAGCCTTTGGAGAAGGAAGCTTAGGAAGGATAGCTCAACACCATTCCTCTTTATACCATTTCTTGGATCAAGGTTGGAATTCTTTTAAAGTTTTTGTTTATGTTATGTGTGTTCTTGAGCTCAAGGACTCCATTAATAGAGTTTTATAGTTTTCTTGAAGCTTTTATTTTGTTGGAAATTTCTTTTTTCTTCTCAATGTGTTTACTATGTGTATGATTTTTGAATGGGTCTTCAAGGTACACTCACCCTTGGGAGGGAAGAGTAGCCTTGGAGGGGTAGTGGAAATGATTCCTGTTAAGTGTAGAGTCTCCCATGTGTAGAGGGATAAACTTGGGGTGACATGATACCCATGAAACCAAGATGGGCCTGAGGGCATTTAGGAGGTATAAGGAGGTTATCCAGGATAGCATCTTGTAAAGATGGTTCTTAGCAAGTCCATGCGAGGCTTGTGTATATTTTTTTGTGATCTTGGCTTTATCCTTCAGTGAGGTCTACCACTAGCCCTGTTTCTGGAATGTCTCTTGGAGATATTTCCACTTGTTCAATCCTATGTTGGGAAAGTTTTCTTGTATTTGAGTCTCTCTTCTTCCTGTTTGTTGGATGTTTATGTTTGTGACCCGTTCCAGATTGGATCCCCAAGCTCGGGGGTGGCCTTGTAAAGGCCTAGGTTGGGAGGTGAGCCTCCATGGTCAACCTCATTCTACCTTGTTTTCAGGTACCTGATGGATATCGAAGATGCATGATACCCTTTGATGGAAGATGAGAACCACTGTAAAATTATAGCTTGTAACCTATCATTTGGGTATTTCATGATTACATAGTTATACTGAAATCCTTTGGATGTTTGTAATCTTTAATTTAATTGTAATATTTTATCCCATTATGTAAATAGTGATCCTTTGAAAAGTATAAATATGTTGGATAAATATGCTTGTGAAACGTGATTGTTCCTTGTAGAGAAATCCTACAGATTAGAAATTAATTGTGAATGAAAATCTATGTGTAAAATAAATCTTTCATCTGAGGAGATGCAATTGTATATGCTTTGGAGGATAAATCTTTGGTTTTACAATCTTGGGAGTTTCATAGATATTAATCTGTTTTAAAATATATATATATATAATTTAATTTTAGCTTTAAATATTGCACAAATTTTAGGATCTTAGGAGTAAATATATTTTTCTTCTTCTCTTAGAAATTCTGAAAAATAAAAATAAAAAAATATATATATATATATATAAAATTCAAAGTTGGAATTTGGAATTTTCCTTCCACCACATTGTGGAGATTTAATTATAGAATGATTTGGTCAAATAATTTTTTTAAAAAAAAGCTTCCTAATAGCCCCTATTTTAGAAAATAAAGTCATAATGACACCAGTAAATTATTATTTTACTTGTTTATTCTTGTATTTACCTTGTTATTTATATTGTATTATTGGAAAATAATTACTATCTTATTGTTTTAAGAAAAGAGGGAAACATTATAAAAAGAATACAAAATAACGTTCGAATCTGTTTATGCGAAACAGACATATAAAAAAATAAATTTAAATGATTGTGTTGGGGAGGGTCGAAACCCCCCCCGTACCCTCTGCGCGCATGTTTGGGGGCCGCGCAGCGCGCGGGCCACCCACTGTGTAAACAGTGGGCAGAGCCGCCACTGGCCAGCACTTCCCCACTAACCCTCCCCTGCGGGCAGTGGTGCCGCCGCCTGCAGCCGCCACTGCGCCGCTTCTCTAACTCCGCCCGACCTCCGTAAAAACTCCGCCACCCTCTGTGATAATCTCGCCGCCCTTTCCCTTAGATGCTTAGGGTTTAATTTTTAGTTTTAATTTATTTATTAATTCATTTTTCTTTTCTTCTCTTTTAATTAAGTCGACCTTTAATTTAAATTCCTTTTTAAATAACATATCAGATTTGCCTTATAGAGTGTGATTTGATTTTAGATAGATATAATTTAAGTTTAAGATTTTATTTTAAATAAGCATTATAGTTATAAAAAAAAAGGGGTATGCTTTTAATTATCAAATAGTTTTCTTATTAAAATTGTCATTTATGGATTATTTTAGATAGATTTTAAGTGAAGTTTCCGAGTTAGATTTTAAATTAGTTAATTATTCATTAGTTCTTTTTAGATGCACTCAAGGCTTGCATTTATTTAAGGAAGTATAATTCAGTTATTAATTAAAGTATAGTTTTCGAAATGTTAAATTAATGTTCTTTTAAGGGTTTTTAATTCCATCGTTTATATTAAAGTTTAAATGTTTAAAAGTATAGGTATTAAGCCTATTTATGTTTGAATTGTTTTTATCTATTCTTTCTTTGTTAGTTCCTAGCCTTTTTTGTCACCTTTGACAGGCTTGTGAACAGTTGACTTTAAAAGTCAACCATGGTCAAACATTGACCGTTGGTCTCGAGGTTTGAACCGGATGTTCCTCGCAGTCTCTGGAACTTTAGATTCCAGTTTCGAGCCCTTTGGAGATAGTTGACTTTTTGGTCAACATGGGTTAACTTTTTGGTCAACTATCTCATTTTGCGCACCCTAGACTTCCTCAGTGCTTAGTAAGCCCTTATGACCCTCCTTCACATATTTCAAGGGATGTTTGACTTTTGGTCAACCCTAGTTGACTTTTAGTCAAACCATCTCAATTTGCGTGCTCAACTCTCCCTTTGGGTTTAAGCGAACCCTAGTTGTACCATACACCTTTTTAGCGTATAGTTGGCATTTGGTCAACTCTAGTTGACTTTTGGTCAACTTCCTCGATTTGCGTGAAGTTCTAGTTTGGAGCTTAGTCATCCTTTAGGATAGCTGTGAAAGCTATTCCTCTCCTTGAGACTTTTTTTGGTTTCGTTTACCCCCTTGCACCATTTTGCGTGCACATGATACCCTTATGTTTGTTGGGTACCCTGTTTATGTGCGTTATTAAAAAAAATTTGTTCGTGTGTTTATGCCCAACATTTGGGCATGACAGTTTGCTCTAGAATTTGGAAAGCTAGAGAGACAATTCTCTGTTTACAACCAACAAAACACTACCATCTTTCTTAAGAATTGATTCAGTCCTTTGATCATAGTTACGAACACACTCATGAACTAGCTCGGGGAAAATTACTGCAGGAGGAAAACAAGCAACTACACACAATCCACTATGCAGAATTTCCAAAGCAGGGACATTCTTTTCTAATCATCTAGAAAGTCTATCAAAGATTCCTTCAACATCATATCCTCCTAAATCCGTGTCTGCTATAATAGGGATTTCACACAACAAACTAGAAATGCTTCCAAATAAGTGAAAAGAAGACTTCATACTTGCAAAAACAAACTGATAATTGCCATAGAATCTTCTGTATACTTCACAAGCTTAAATTAAAACACTGCAGGGGGTGCAACTTGACTCACCTTGTTCCTGTAGACTTTTCTGCACACTGGAGCTCTCGAAAACACTTACCTTTAGACTAGATGTATACAGACAGCCATAACATTTCAAAAAGAATGAATGCCAAGAAGGGTTTTAAATAGAACTTACTAGTGTTTAGATCATTAATTACCCATCTTTAAGGCCATAATCACTAAGGGAATGAAATGATAGTTTATGCATGCAATTAATTAATGCCACCCATGCAAACTTTCATGTTTTATAGATTTATAATGAATAAAATAGCTTGGGAGCACTTAACCGCTGTCATTACTTTTTGGCATTAAATGCTCTTTTGTAGGTCCCATTGCCAAGTGGTGACGAATTCTACCTTTTCTGCCCCGTGTCACTTTTTCAAAATCCTTGAACACTCTTGAATAGTTTTGAACCAAGTTCAAGGTTTTTCACATTTGTTCAATCCTATTCAAAATTATTCTCATTCGTTCATCTGGCTTAGTCTTTAGACTAAATGTTCTATGCTGATATCACTGATTTCCATCTTTGAAAACTCAAATTTTCTATTCATCACAACCATGAGACTTTTCCTACCGATTTTTTGTATTTTCCATTCCTTACAATAATATGAACCACCTTGAACACTCTTGAACATGCATGAACTGAGTTCAAGGTTGTTCAAGGGTGTTCAAGACTGTTCAAACCTGTTCAAGAAAAGTGTTAGCAAATAATCTTTTGTTTTTCAAAACATGGTCGGACTACAAGGTTGACACTTTCAGTGAGTTGTTGGTCATGAGGATTAAAGCATCCTTGAGACACAAAAAAAAAAACTATGGAAAATCTAGAAATCACTTAAAAAAAGGACAAGTACCGGACTTGGACTAACATCGGCTCTGACTAGGGACTGACTTTTCTCAAAAGTCAAAGAACTCAAAAACTCTAGTTTCACAAACTACTACAAAGGGTTTAGAAAAAAATACAACACAGAAAGGGAATGATAAATGACCAGAAAGAAAACTAAACCTAATATATACAACTATTCCCAAAGGAACAAACACTAGAGTCTAAGAAACTTAAAGTCTTGTCCATTATAGGAAAATAGTAAGACCATTCCATCCGGGTAGGCTAGTTTAAAAGCATTGGACCCTATTTCTTCAGTAACAATGAAGGGCCCTTTCCATAGTGATTCAAACTTGCTATGAGCACCCTTTGACACCTTCCTCTTGTCCAAAAGTAAAACTTCATCTCCTTTCATAAACTTTTCTTCGCCTGGCCTTCCTGTAAACTAATACCCCCCTTTCTTCTTCCAAATTATGCAAGTATAGAATCCTTTTCTCCAAAGAATCTGTTAACATTTGATCTTCAATGGTAGTTTGTAACTTAGCTGCAAAAAATTCTAGAGGAATTGAGACTTGAGCTCCTAGTCCATAGACCAACTCAAAAGGGTCCATTCCAATTTCCCTTTTTCGAGTGATCCTATCAGCCCAAAGGGCTTCATACAACTTCTTGTGCTAGTTCTTACTACTTTCATCTACCAATTTCTTCATAATGACAATCAAATTCTCATTACTTGACTCCACTTTCCCGTTACCTTGAGGGAAATAATCTAAAGAATGAGCTAGCAAAATACTGTGGTCATAACAAAAAGGAATCAGTTCTTGAGATGAAAAATAAGTAGCATTATCAACTACAATCATTTGAGGTAGTCCAAAGCACACCAGAATATTATATTTTAGAAAATCATAGACCACCTATGTATTTGCTTTCTTAGTGGGAATGGATTCAACCCACATAGTAAAATAATAGTCACTTTTAAGATATAAACATGACCAGCACTCGATTAAGGATTAATTGGGCCAATAAAATCTATCCCCCATTGCTTGAAAGGCTCGTACACTACAAAAGGTTTCAATGGAAGGGCAGCTAATTGAGGCCTTCAAGAAAACAATTGACACTTTAGGAAATTTCTAACAAATGCATATGTATCTTGGAACATTCCTGGCCAATAAAATAAACAGCAAAGGATTTTGAACTCTGTAACATATGATGAAAATTTTCCCTCGCAAGCCTCCTCACGAAAAGTTTTCAATAGTTATAACTTCTTGTCTTTGTCCACACATCTAAGAAAAGTGCCATCTAGCCCTCTCTTATACAAGGTGCCTTTCCATATTACATACTTTACGGCTTGTAATCTTAGGTTATGCCTCTCCTTGGATGACAATCATGCGGGGCATCCTCTGTAAGTGAGGAAATATGCTATGTTGGAGAACCAAGATTAGCCTTTTCTCTTATTATCTTTATCTTTGAGTCGAAGGTGTCCAAAGCTCCTTTCAATTCCTATTCACCATAAACTGATGGATAAGTATAGGTGAAGTTGATGACCTTCAACTCGTTCAGAGTGGATTTTTGAATTTGTTTAGCCTCATCCTCGTATTCCTTGGTTTCTGTAATAGTTCTTCTTACGAGAGAGATACACTAGCTGATGTTCTTTCTTAGTATAAAGAAAATTGATTCCCTAGTGCATTTCAGATATTTTCTATCAAGAATTTACTGAAGCCATATCTCTCTATTTCCAAGAATTTCCTCATCGCTGATACCCATTTTTCCTCCTCTCCATTCTAAACTTGTCACTGGGTCTGCAACTCTCCCATTATGGCTTCTATATCATGGAGGACTAAATGTGAGTCTTTGATATATTGTTGGCCACTGCTAAGTACTTGGGACATCCACTCATCAACTGAACAGACTAGTGTTCAACCCCTCTGAACTTGATTTAGCAAATTTTTACTTTCTACATAGTTTAAATTGAATACCTACGGTTATTGGATCAGTGGCATGGCATCAAAGTTGTTAAAAGTGTTTATGAACTTGGAGTGTGACACTATTGTTTGTTTTATTTCTTTCTTTTCCTTGCTGCCTTGCCAAGATGTCATTAACATCTGTTGATCTATCTCTTTGAATAAGTGGTTCTTTCCTACCCTATCCATGGTTCCTAGTTCAAATTTAGTGACTTCAAAGTATTCAGCTGCAACATCCTGCTTCTCCTCCTTTGGTCTGTAGGTGGCTACTTCAGCAGTCCACTTCCCAATTTTAGCATCAGAAAACATCCGTTCTATGCTCTTAAAGTTCTTGGCCTTGGGAGTATTTTGAAACTATTTTCTAACTATGTCCTACACTGGGATAGCTACCAGAACTAGGCTTCATTTCTTATTCACTGAAGTGGCGAGCCATCTAGGTGTGACATGTGTTGGTTCTGGTTGTTCGCTTGTCTTTGCAGAAGTATCCATCATATCAAGAGTCACATCATCTAGATCGAAGAGGTCCTTCCCTATTTGCTCATCTTTACCAATTTGATAGTTTAAATTTGTACATTCTCCTGAGTCATCTTCCCTTTCTTTTGTGACCGAGACTTTGATCTGGTAATTCACTGAGGTGAGACCACAGGAGAAAATTATGCAACAGATTTCTTCTTGGAACCCTTAATCAGTTTCTTACTCGATGCACTTGCATTATCAATTAATATAAGTACATGTTGTGTCCTGTGTTCTATATCATCTTCCTCTTCCATTGACCAGTCAATATCATACTCCTCATTTCCTAGGGGTCTTTTGAAATTAGGTTGAACTAAATTTGAACCATCATCTGTCACACCTTCTACTTTGAATTGCAACCTCATGGATAAAATCTGAGATATGCAAAGCCGACTGTGATCTCTCTCCTTAACCTAAGACTCATCAGGACAGTCTTCCTAGAAATCTTCTAGTGAGGAACTGGGAACATATGGGACCTATGTCCTAAACTCCCATTGGCAAATTTCTTATTATCAAAACATGTCCTCTCTGTATAATATTGTAAACCAAAATGACTAAAATCACTCCCTATGCTTATGGTGTCTTCAATAGAAAAACAAGAGAATTTACCTAGCTATAATGGGAAAACCTTATCCCATTCCTCTTCAAGGATGAAACGTCTGAGTATAGTGGCAAGCTATCTATAGACCTTTGCAAAAATAAAGAAGTCAAAAGCATACCTAGGTAATTTAGTAGGAGGATCTTTGAAACCACCAACCCTAACATAAGTGAATCTAGGGAACTGAGTATAAAAACTCCCAAATTTGGTGACAAACTCCAGTGCTTCAATGCTCATTCTCTTGGTAAAATCTATAGTCAACTCAAAATAGAGTTTACCCATGAAAGTATCATGTACTCTTCTGTAGTTCTAAATTACAATATCTTTGTGAAGAATAGGGAAATACTCATAAAGACACATGCCATCAGACCAAGGTTCATGAATCATCCCATCCCATTTTCTACTACAAGCCAAATATTACATTACATAAGAAGACATGAAGAAGCTACATCCTATAAGTTTTGAATTATTAAGTTGTTCCCTCATTGAACTAGCAATCAATTCCACCCAATCCAGTATCTGTTTCCCTTCTAAAACAATTTGAATGTAACAAAACAACCAATCTGAGAAGAAAAAGGACTATGGAGACACTGTAGCTCTCTGCAACATCACCATAACATCACTAATATATGGGTGCACATGACCTTTGTTAAAGTTTTTGGATAACCGAGAACCTCCACTCTACGGGTTCAGTAACCAATGCTTGGCCATGGAAGTGCAATTTGCATCTGCATTTTCCTTGAATTTAACAATGGACTATGGAGGAGAAAAAGCAGAAAAGGTTTGCTCTGGAATTTGGAAAGCTAGAGAGACAATTTCTCTATTTACAGCCAACAAAACACTACCATCTTTCTTAAAAATTGATTCAATCCTTTAATCATAGTTATAAACACACTCATGAACTAGCTCGAGGAAAATTACCGCAGGAGGGAAACAAGCAGCTACACACAATCCACTATGCAGGATTTCTAAAGTAGAGACATTCTTTTCTAAGCATCTAGAAAGTCTATCAGGGATTCCTTCAACATCATATCCTCCTAAATCTATGTCTGCTATAATAGGGCTTTTAGACACCAAACTAGGAATGCTTCCAAATAAGTGAAAAGTGGACTTCATACTTGTAAAAACAAACTAATAATTGCCACAGAATCTTCTGTATACTTCACAAGCTTAAATTAAAACACTGCAAGGGGTGCAACCTGACTCACCTTGTTCCTGTAGACTTTTCTTCACATTGGAGCTTCCAAAAACCCTTACCTTCAGACAAGTCATATACAAACAATGACAACATTTCAAAAAGAATGAATGCCAAGAAGGGTTTTAAATAGAAATTACTAGTGTTTAGATCATTAATTACCCATCTTTAAGGCCACAAAGGCTAAGGGAATGAAATGAAATTTTACGCATGCAATTAATTAATGCCACCCATGCAAACTTTCATGTTGTATGGATTTATAATGAATAAAACAGCTTGGGAGCACTTAACCGCCGTCATTACTTTTTGGCATTAAATGCCCTTTTTTGTAGGTCCCACTACCGAGTGGTGATGAATTCTGCCTTTTCTGCCCTGTGTCAATTTTTCAAAATCCTTGAACACTCTTGAACAGTTTTGAACCAAGTTCAAGGTTGTTCACATGTTTTCTATCCTATTCAAACTTATTCTCATTCGTTCATCTGGCTTAGTCTTTAGATTGAATGTTCTGTGCTGAC
The DNA here is from genome assembly GCA_018584345.1 of Thuja plicata. Classification (NCBI taxonomy): domain Eukaryota; kingdom Viridiplantae; phylum Streptophyta; class Pinopsida; order Cupressales; family Cupressaceae; genus Thuja; species Thuja plicata. Next base: position 2,487,373 of record MU227445.1, read on the forward strand.
ATCACTAATTTCCATCTTTGAAAAGTCAAATTTTTCATTCATCACAACCATAAGACTTTTCCCACCAATTTTGTGCATTTTTTATTCCTTATAATAATATGAACTACCTTGAACACTCTTGAACATGCATGAGCCAAATTCATGGTTGTTCAAGGGTGTTCAAGACTGTTCAAACCTGTTCAAGAAAAGTGTTAGCAAATAATATTTTGTTTTTCAAAACAAGGTCGGACTACAAGGTTGACACTTTCAGTGAGTAGTTGGTCATGAGGATTGAAGTAGCCTTGAGACTCTCAAAAAAAAAAACTATGGAAAATCTAGAAATCACTTGAAAAGGACAAGTACTAGACTTGGACTAACATCAGCTCTGACTAGGGACTGGCTTTTCTCAAAAGTCAGAGAACTTAAAAAATCTAGTTTTGCAAACTGCTGCAAAGGGCTTAGAAAAACACATAACACAAAAACGGAAAGACACATGACCAGAAAGAAAACTAAAAATAATATATATATCTATTCACAAGGGAACAAACACTAGAGTCTATGCAACTTAAGGTCTTGTCCATTATAGGAAATGGTAAGACCATTCCATCTGGGTAGGCTAGTTTAAAAGCATTGGACCCTATTTCTTTAGTAACAATGAAGGGCCCTTTCCATAGTGATTCAAACTTGTTGTGATCGCCCTTTGGTGCCTTCCTCTTGTCCCTAAGTAACAATTCATCTCATTTCATAGACTTTCTTGGCCTGGCCTTTCTGTCAAATATGTTTTTAACCTTGACTTGATGCTCTGTGATCCTATCAACTAATGTCTCCCTTTCTTTTTCCAACTTTTGCAAGTGTAGAATCATTTTCTCCAAAGAATCTATAAACATTTGATCTTCAATGGCAGTTTGTAACTTAGCTACAGACAATTCTAGAGGAATCGAAACTTGAGCTCCTACTCCATAGACCAACTCAAAAGGGGCCATTCCAATTGCCCTTTTTGGAGTGATCCTATAAGCCCAAAGGGCTTCATGCTGTGTGTGTCAAATGATGCACCTGTTACCTGTGACACAACACTTCAATAAGTCATTAGATTAGTGAAAAATAGCATAAAAGAGCAAAGGTTAGATACAAATCACTAAAACCGACTTATTGCTCTCTATCTAGGAAGAGTTTGAAAAATGCCATAATCAT
>MU227445.1:2502958-2517516 GCA_018584345.1 Thuja plicata
GGGTATTTGATTTAGGGATTTATTTAATTCCTTTATAATTAAATACTATAGCCATGTTTGATTATGATTTGATTTGATTGGTCGAAATTGATTTGAATTGTATGGCTATAATAGTTAATATAAATCATTGATAAAAATCACCTAGGATATTAAATTGATTTAAAGAATTATGCCAAGTAGTAACAGGGTCGTTTAGACATAAATCGAGGGTATGATCACACTTAGGGAAAATATGGTCCATATTTGTGACAGACCAAATTCAGGTGGTTACACATACAAGTTGTGCTAGTTCTTACCACTTTCATCTACCAATTTCTTCATAATGGAAATCAAATTATTATTACTTGACTCCGCTTGCCCGTTACCTTGAGGTAAATAATCTGAAGAATGAGCTAGTTAAATACTATGGTCATAATAGGAAAGAATCAATTCTTGAGATGAAAAATAAGTAGAATTATTAGCTACAATCTTTTGAGGCACTCCAAACCACACCATAATATTATCTTTTAGAAAATCACAGACCACTTGTGTATTTTCTTTCTTAGTGGGAACGGCTTCAACCCACTTAGTAAAATAGTCCATCGCTATTAAGATATAAACATGATGAGCACTCAAATAAGGATTAATTAGGCCAATAAAATCTATCCCCCATTCCTTGAAAGGCTCATCCACTACAAAAGGTTTCAATGGCATGACAGCTAATTGAGGCCTTCTAGAAAAAAAATTGACACTTTTGGAAATTTCTGACAAATACATATACATCTTGGAACATTCCTGGCCAATCAAAGCAATACCAAATGATTTTGAAAGCTGTAACAGATGATGAAAAGTTTCCCCTGCAAGCCTCCTCATGAAAAATTTTCAATTGTTGTAACTGTTGCTCTTTGTCCACACATCTAAGAAAAGTGCCATCTAGCCCTCTCTTATGCAAGGTGCCTTTCCATATTACATACTTTACGGCTTGTAATCTTAGATTACACCTCTCCTTGGATGAAAATCATGTGGGGCATCCTCCGTAAGTGAGGAAATATGCTATGCCAAAGAACCAGGAATCAGTCAGACTAACCAACAACACTTGAGACGCTTCATCTTTAGATTCTTTTGATGGTTCTAAATTTTTGGCTATGAACTTACAAAGGCCTCTTCCCCAGACCAGTTTGGTAGGTTTAATTAACAAATCATACTCGTGTATCTTAGTTACCCACGGTGCTCTCTTGTTCAATCCTATTTCCTGTTGAGTAAGCAAACTTTTCACTGCTGAATCTGACACATACACTATGGAGTGCGAGTGTAGAATGTAAAACCTGAATTGCTTGACCGACTTTACTACATCAAAGGCTTATTTTTCAATGGAAGAGTATTTAATTTGGTGCTTCTTTAGAGGAGTGATCATGAAAGCAATTGGCACTTCATTTCTAGAAGCATCTTTCTGGGTGAGAATCCCTAACAGGGTGTGATCAGAAGCATAATAGTAAATAATGAAATCCTTTTTATAGTCAGGGTAGACCAAAGTAGGTGCCTCTACTACAACAGTATTTATTATATTGAAATATTTTTTACCATCTTCTGTCCATTTAAACAATTGTTTTTCACTCATCATTCCTACAATATGCCTAGTTAGCTTAAAAAAATCTGGGACAAAGGCTCTTAAAGAATTGACCTAACCAAAGAAATATTTAACTCATGTTCTAGTAGATGGTAGACTAATTTTCTTAATTTCCTTTACCCTCTCTGGATCAATCCTAATCCCTTCTTTGGAAACAATATGGCATAACAACTTTCCTTCTGTTACATCAAAAATAGATTTTTAAGGATTAAGTGATATGCCATGGTACCTGCATCTCTGTAGGACTGATTTGAGGTCTCTAATGTGATATTTCCTTCTTTTAGAGTAAACAATCAAATCATCAAGATAAATCACTGTAATTATGTTTTTCATATTAGCAAAGGAATAATCCATTACTCTTTGAAAGGTCGCTCCTGCATTAATCAACCCAAAGGGCATTCTGTTATAAGAAAATGTCCCCCATGGCATGGTGAAAGCGGTCTTTTTTTATCTTTGTCTGACATGCTTACCTGATTATACTGTAAAAACCTATCAAGCTGAGACATCATCTCTGATTTGATGACCATTTGTAAAACATGTTCCATCTTGGGCAAGGCATAATTATCTTTTAGGCTAGCCTGATTCAAATTGTGGAAATCCACATAGATCCTTATTTCTCCAATCTTCTTCCTCACAGGAACTATGTTTGCTATCCAGGTTGAGTGATGGATAGGATAGATGATCCTATCCTTTAGCATCTTGTCCACTTCTCTCAGAATTTCCTCTGACACTTTAGGATTATAGCTTTGAAGTTTTTTCTGGAAGGGCTTTGACTCTAATTTAAGGGGAATATGATGACTATATTTTCCTTTTCAAAAACATTTAAGATCATCATAGTTCTAGGAAAAAACATCTATGTAGGCCATCAACAAGATCTGAAGGTGTTTATTTTCCTAAATAGATAGGGTCTTACCCAAAGATATCCACCGAGGTTCATCTGTAGTACCAATATTCACTTTGTCATATTATTTTTGCACATCTGAATGCGGGCCCTTTCTTGGAATGAAACTGTCATCTTTCTGAGAAAACAAGTTTTCTAAGGAAACCAAACCTTTGGGAATTTTTTTACTCTTCAACTGAACAACTTCTTCTTCTGGTGATAACTCAAAACTAGACTCACCACACTTTTTACCCATTCCTTCAAATTAAGTAGATGAAAAAACTTCTACACATGTCATGAAATCCTTAATTCGAGTATCATCTTCAAACACTTGCAGATGATCAATGTTATCTAGAACCGCAGGTCTATATATCATCTCAACTTAATATGTATAAGTTTTGAAATCTGGGTGAGGAAGCAATAGAGACGCTGACACAACCAAAGAATAGCTCTTGAATTCAAATTTCTAGGAATTGCCTCTATGGAAAAAGCTTCAAAAGAATTGATTTCATCCCAGACTAAGTCACTATAATGTTTGAGGCATTCATATTTTACTGTGAATTGGCCTTTAACTTGTTTAACAATTGATTTGGTGTCACCTCTCACAACAAGTGCTTTAATCCCTAATGTCCTTGCTTCTTGTAAACCTAACAACAGGGCCTCATATTCGATGGTATTATTAGTGTTTTAAAAGTCTAGCTTATACGAGAATGGGACATATTCATCATTTGGGCCCTTAAATACCACACCAGACCTAGATCCTATGCTGGCACAACTACCATCAAAATCCATTAACCAGATTTATTCATTTTCATTACATACTATAGAAACTGGGGATGTCTCTTCTGTGAAAATAATATAGTTACCAAACTCACAATCTTGGAAAAGGATTTGTTCCTTTGGGTCATTAGATGGGAATACAATATACTTATTTTTAGCTTTAGGTTCTAGCTTGACCTTTTTCTTCCTTATGGGTATAATAGCTTCTTACTAATCCATTTTTATTTCACCGCCCATGTCTCTGCAGAAACTTCTTCTCAATAACATCCCATAACTTGCAGGAATATCTGACTAAAATGGTTAACTTTAATCTCTTGTCTGGGTAAGCTGCTAACACAGCTTGGGCATCTTTCACTTGGCCAATCAAAGGCACCTATTTACCATCCATGGAATAGCATCTTCCAATACTTTTTGTCAAAGCCAAACCTAAAACTTTGGCAATAGATGAGGTCATGATATTATTAGAGGAACCTGAATCTATAATACAATTACTTGGTTTGAGACCATTGAGGAGAAAAAAAATATAGAAAGGAATAGGTTTCCTCATTTCATCGATTTCACATTTCATTTTCGAGGTGGTTGCAGTGGCTGAGTTATTTTGGTTTGATACAATAGGAGAAGCAATAGTGGGAGTCTATATGGATTCAATGGCCTGATCTGTGGTACATTGGTTGGTCTAGGAAGAAGGTGAGGGATCTCCTTGGATATACCTAACCAGATTATCAAGTTTTTTTGGGTTTAACTTTAAATATTCAGCAGGGGAAATTTGTATAGCAGAGGATGTGCAAAATTCAACTATATCAAAAGAAGACATACCTTCATTTTTTTGTAAAGCTTTAGAATCATGAACTTTTTTAATGGGAGGATAAAGGTTAATCACTGATTTTTGAGCTTTCTTAAATGTACATGATGATGTGGGAGCATGCTTAGAAGTCTTTTGATTACGTGTCAGCATAGCACATGTTGGGTTTTCAAGAGTGACTAGAATATGCCCTCTTTCAGAATCAGATTCATATTCTAAATAATATGAGCCAGAGTCACCAAGTCTCTCTTGAGCCACTTCCTCCATAGTACACTCTCCTAGCACATCTTTGGTTTCCTCCATTTGAATATGCCTCAACATATATTTACAAGAACTACCATCGTGATCTGTTGTGAGGTGAAATTAACACATGACTGCATCTTTTGGAGCAGCCTCTAGGGACAACCTCGACTGAGTTGGGGGCAAAAGAGGAGTTTTATTTTTCCATTGATTGAATTTCTTTCAACTAGTATCTTGGTACATGGGAGGATAGGAAGATCCCTACTTAGGTAACTATCTTTTCAAAGCAATGACATCATTCATGAGGCTTTGGACAACTGGGTCAGTGGATGAGGACACCGAGGCTTGGGAATGAGGTGTTTACACATCTTTTCTCCACTTGCTAGCTATGATAAGATCGTCCTCCAATTTAGTGACTTGACTTTGGCCAGTGTCAAAATCTGCAGGGCTAGTCCTTCTCAAGTGAAAGCCTATGTTAGGAGGCATAGAGTTTACAGAGAAATATTGTTGGTTTTCTGGAGTCAATCTTTTGGCAGTGGGAATTTTATGAATCACTTTATTATATTGAGCCACATAGTCTCTCATTGGTTCATGGATTTCCTTCTTCATTTGTGTCAAATGTACCAACAAAGAATGGTCATCATCAGCGCCTTTGAAATGAATTTTGAATGATGTCTTCATTGTTTGCCAATTTTTTATAGACCCTCTAGGCAAATGACCAAACCATTCTACAGCTACTTCTATCAATGATTGAGGAAAAAGGCTAACAGCTACATCTTCATGTTGCACTGCTAAAATAGTTGTTGCTACGCTAAATGCATTGAAATGTTCATCTAGTGAGACCTTACCGTCTCTAGAAAATTTATGGAGAACATATTTTACGCCCTTAGGAAGGGCATGATGAGCACCAAGTGCTAGAGGATGGACTAGTGCTCCCCAAGGTTGTGCCATGACTGTGACTGGAAAGATAGTTATGAGGGGAGGGGCTTGAATGCCAGATAAGGTCAAGGATTACTAGATACCAGTAGATGGAGAATTTCTTGACTAAGATTTAGGTGGGGAAGGAGGATACTCTTAGCTTTAGGTTTTGAGACATAGGCGGTTGGGAATTGAAGGTTTTGCAAACTTTTGTAAAAAGTGTTAAAGATTCCCTCCCTCCTTTGAGACCTGGTATATGGTTGAGAATCCAGTATGGTATATTTTATTTTATTGCCTTTGGATAGCTCTATCAACAATTTGTGCTTCCTGAGAAATTGGGCAACCTCAAAGCCACTCCCCTATATCTTCTTCTTCTAGGACTAAGAGAACTTGTTGGTACTGATGATAGCTAGTCTTTAAATCCCAAGCAATAGTGTTTAGATTAGCAATTATATCTTCTTGGGTATCTTGAAAGTTAAGATCTAGTTGAATAATAGGAGGTATTTCCTTCTGGTTAGGTATCACTACAGCTTGTAGAACCATAACTGTTCATAAAGAAAGAATTAAAAATAGGTCTACACTATCTAGCACTCCCTAGTAGAGTCGCCAAATATCTGTTAGTAAACATATTTGTCTCTCAGTAAATCATTTTTAGGAAAATTCTGCAGCCCTTTTGAAAGACAAAAGACACTAATAGTCGGGTAAATGTTTTGAGCTCACTTCCCTCTGAATTGAATCTGGGTATAGCTCCCTAGAGATTTTTTGTGAATAACATCTAATTCTGAAATTTATCTTTTAACCCGAAAGTTTAGAAAGGTTACTTCAACATTCATAGATGATAAGTATTGTAGAAAGTACCTTAATAAAGATAGAAAAATGATAAGCAAAGAAAAATCACAGTTTCTCTTTTAACAGATTCAATGAAAACAAAGAAATAATCAACAAAAAGGCAACAATGTATAGATAAAGTCTAAGAATTATGAATCAACAGACATATACAGTGCAAAGTAAACAAAATGTCAACACAGGACACTTGCTCTTTGTTTTCAAACAACATTGATTCGATAAACTTAACTGTAATTTATTTCCAAAAATCACTACACAGGCAATCACATGAAGTTTGTTCCTTCAAACAAATATCAGCCTTTTCCACATCCGTTCCTCTAACCTTTTTTTTAAAATCCAAACTATCACCACAAAAATAAACTATCTAGTTATGATTAGTCTCTTTTTTTCTGACCCCTTCTAAAGTTTTTACCAAAAATACTTATAGTATCAAAGCATCGAGAGGTCTTCCAAAAATATCGGCCTCTCAGGCAATTAGTTATAAAATGAAACCAATAGAAAAAGGACACATGTCCTTAAGAGTTTGCATGTCAATTCAAATAAAAACTAACTATCTAAATCTGGTTCTTTCTCCACTGCATGATCCTTGCTTCCCGCTGGAATCCCTTTTTCATTGGCAACTGACTGGGTGGGTTTCCATTCTTTATACGCCTGGACTAGCTCCTTTGTAAATGACATATGTAGGATCTTGGAATTTACTATCCTAGCCATTGAGGCTTCCTTACTCCACTTCAACTTTTTCACCTTTTCTACCACCATGGGCAACTGATCCACACACAGATATAACATTGATTCAATTCTTTCCATCTGAGTTAAGTCTGTGGCTTTAGGATTATTCTTTTCTCTGATTATATTTATCGCTGAGTCGAAGGCGATAAATAAGATTGGATACTTTTCTATTTATTCATCCATGTCACCTTGTATGGATTAGTACAGGGTATCTCTTCCAAATTAAGCTTCTTTATTGCTTCCTTTGAGATGATGTTATTTGTGGACCCTGAATCCACTATAACTTTACATACTTTTCCATGTATTTTGCACCTTATTCTGAATAAGTCTCTTCTTTGTTTTTGCTCCTCCTTAACTAGCTTTTTTATTAGAAATCTTCTAAACATCAATTTCTCCCCCATTTTTGACTCAATATGACTAATCTCTGGTGACTTGACACTCAATGTGTCTTCTTGGGCATATGCTACTCTCTTCTCAATGTCTGAAGAAGATGCTTTTTTAGGGCACCTATAAGAAGGATGACCCATCTGTGCATAATTATAGCACTTCATACTAGAAAAGTAGGAATTAATTATACCCGCACCTCTTCCTCTGTTAGAACCCCCTTTAGTTCCTCTACCTCTTACATGACCTCCTCTAGGAGTGGTTTCATTTCCATTCTCTACAAGTTTAGACCCTCCTTGGTTTCTTTGATCAATCCCTCTGCCTTGTATCCTTCTCTATGTCCTCTTTGATATCTTCCTATTCCTCTACCTCTAGAATTTTGATCTTGTTTCCTCCTACTCTTCTCTCTAATATTTATAGCCAATTGATAACATTGGTGCACTATTTTGGGACTTGGAAGAGCCATCTCTTCTTGAATTCTCCATTTTAACCCATTTAGGTATCTAGCCACCTTAAGGCTTTCATCCTTAGACACATTGGATCTCATGCAAAGCTTTTGAAATTTCTCAGTGTAGGAAATGACATAAAGATCCTTCTCTCTTAAGCTCTTTTCCTTCTTGTGTAATTGGATTTCGTAATCATCTAGCATGTATGCTTATTTCACTTTGACAACCATTCCCTTCCAAGTGGAAATTGGTTTCTTGCCTTCTTTTTCTCTCTCTCTGTCTGAATGAACTTCCACCATGTCATTGCAGAGCCTCTAAGCCTTGAATTTTCCACCTTGACCTTCTAATATTCTATGACTCTATCACATTAAAAGTGGGTTTCCATGCCTTCAATCAAGTCCATGACTAGATTTGCCTCCATCTTTCAACTGAATAGTGGTATTCCATCAAGTACCTTCCCACTCATAGCCTTCAATTCCTTCAAGAAAGGCTCTTCTTACAATACAAGGTTAGGTTCAGGGGTCTGGTCTTCCTTTGATACCTCCTTACCCTTAGTTTCTTTCACTTCCAATTTATCACTGACTTCATCAGTCTTGGTCTACACTTCACTCAATTCTTATTAAAGTTGATCTATTCTTTCCCTTAATAGCTTATTTCCTACTTCCTAATCATCGACCTTCTTGGAAAATTACACATTAGTCACCATGATTATGGACCCACTAGACTCACAATATGACATGCACTATGCAATCCCAAATCTTTTGGGGCTATGATACCAATCTGATAGGGAGGTTGGATAAATAAATCAATGATTCATGCTACTAGTCTTCTTGAAAGACTTCTAGGGTGTCTTCACCACACCACTTGGCACCTATAGGATCTTTTCTTACTTAGGATTCCCTGGTCTCTCTATTCAACCCAACTATCATGAAATTTTCCTCTATCAAGCCTAAAATAGATGCATTCTTGCTACACTAGCCATTTTACCTTAAACCACCTTAAAGGATTATAACCTCCAAGTTCTTGAAATAGCCTTACAGAGGTGTGGAATTTTCTTTAGAGACTTCAATTCAACCAACTAGGGGTGTTAGGAGTCCCACCTAGTTCAACTAGTAAGTCAATTTCACCAAAACTTCACAAAACAAGCCTAAAAGGATACTAGCCCAATTAGGTCTCCTCCTCTGAGAAATCGGGGATTTACTCCTAATTCTTCCAAAGAAACCCTGAATATTTTATTTGTATTATTGAATCATATGCCAACCCCTCAAGGATTTTTTGGGTCTTGTGGTCACCACCTGCCGTACAATGCCCTAACTCAAAATGAGTGAAATTAAGGGCTTTTAGGCTTTCTCTGGCTCTTCTACAACTTAGAAATTTTACACTTAGTAAATGTATTGGTGCGACCTTTCCCTCTTCACCAAGTCATGCCAAGACTCCTATCTTCAAATTCCAAAAGGAATTTTTCTTCTAGCTTTGCACCTTTGTAACTTTGTCTTCCCTAGCCGGGCTCACCACTAGCTCACATAGGAAAAGACATTAAAAATAGATCCTCTACATTTGAGGGCCCAAGATCCTGAAAAATATATACACATGGTGTCTAATTACTATTCCAAAAGGTTTGTATAGATTGGACTGTGGGAAAGTGAGCTAGAACCCCATCTCTACAAATTGCCTGGATAGAACCAGTGACAATGAAGAAACAAAAGTATTTACAACAAGAACTTAAAAATAAAAAAAATCCTAACTAATGCCACAAAGAATCAAGAAAACGTCTACCCTACACCATGCACAAGTTATAGTGCAATATTTAATCCATTAAAGAGCTACTGTTATTAAAAACTAAAAATTGAACACAAAATCACATCTTCTTGATTACTTTCAAAAAATATTTGTCTGTACAATGGGTGTCCAACCTTGTACCTCAGTCCTCACATGTCCTAAGTAGGGTGGTGAAGTAGTTATTTTCCCTTTAGGTATCTTTGTCATCAATTATTTCCAATCTTGACAATGTTGTCTGAGAAACATTTCAAAGTTGCAAAAATGCAACTTTACAAATTTTTGACAATTTTTGCAAAACTAACTAAATGAGTTCTAATCCTTCATTAAACTTCACCAAAGACCTTAAATAAGGTTGAAACATGATTCCAGCCTAACATAGACCCTACTAACCTCATGATGACATCATCACCATACTTGTGCATATCGGAAGTCTTTACAATTTCTTAGCCCCTAATTGCACTTTGCAAAAGTGTTAAGACTCAAATGAACTAAACCCCATTGCACCTACTCTGTGGTCAACATGACCTTAAGCTAAAAACAACATAAATTCCATAAGGCATACACACATTTGAAACAAAATGGATTTCCATAGACAACCTATGGGTGCTCCTACACCACCTAACAATTTTTTTTAACTTTTCAAATTCCTTTTTGTCATTAAAATTTCAATGACCTTTCACCTTACTCGCTGATGAAAGTCATATATGTAAGAATTCCAATGAATGTCAAGAAAGTTTGAAAAAAATAAATAAAATGACACAATTAACCTCTTAATTTCCAATGAAACAAAGAAAAAAACAAGGTTCATGAGAAAATGCACACAAATGAGTTAGTGTGGGTCTTTAACATTATACCAGTAGGTAAGCCTGCTAGATGTATATGCATTTGTACAAACTTTAGAGACTTAAACATAGCATGTACTAAGGATGATTTTCTACTACCAAACATTGATATAATGGTGGAATTGACTTTTGGACATGAAATTTTGTCCCTCGTGGATGGATTCTCTGGGTATAATCAGATCAAAATAGTAGCGAAAGATCAACACAAAAATATATTTACAACTCCTTAGGGTACATTTTCTTATCAGGTCATGCCCTTTGGTCTTAAAAATTTAGGAGAAACCTATCATAGAGAAATGACCAAAATATTTCATGACCTTTCATATGTTATGGAAGATAATGTCAATGACCTTCTAGGTAAATCAAAGACACATGAATCATATATTACCATCCTCACAATAATATTTGAAAGATTAGAGAAGTACAAGCTTCAGCTCAATCCCAAGAAATGTGTCTTTGGCATCCAATCCGACAAATTGATAGGCTATATTGTATCATGCATAGGCATAAAATTAGATTTAAATAAAGTGAAAGCCATCTTCAAAATGCCACCCCTAGAACATTAAAATAGCTATGAAGTCTACAAGGAAAACTTCAGTCTATCAGGAGATTCATATCACAACTAGCTGATAAAGTATATCCCTTTTCTCACCTATTATGCAAAGATGTCAATTTGTAGTGGGATTTCCCATGTCAGAAGGCATTTGAATGATTAAAATGGTATCTAGGAAATCCTCTAGTGTTGGTTCCTCCTATTCTAGGCTGACCTCTAATTTTGTACATATCCGCTACTAAAGTCGCACTTGGTTCTCTTTTGGCACATATAGATGACAACATAAAAGAGAGAAAATCTTATTATCTTAGCATAAATTTAGTGGGATATGAATTGAATTAATCAGCTATTGAAAAATATTGTTTGGCTATTGTCTTCTATACACAGAAGTTGTGTCACTACATTTTTAATCATAAGACACAACTTGTTGCAAAGATTGATCCATTAAAATATCTTCTATCTAAAGCTTCTCTTATTGGACACACTGCTAAATTGGGTATGATTCTTAGTGAATTTGATATTGTCTATATGGACCATAAAGATATTAAAGGACAAGTAATTGTAGATCAATTAGCAGAAGCTCCTATTCAAGGGGATCATCGTATAATTATAGATTTTCCAGATGAGTCCATAATGAATATTACATCGAACATGTAATGGAAACTATACTTTGATGGATTTTATACACAAAAAGGATTGGGGGTAGGCATTTTGTTCATAACGCCTCAAGGGGATCTCATACCTAAATGTTATAAGTTGCAATTTGTATGCACAAACAATATTGCAAAATATGAAGCCTTGGTGATAGGACTTCATCAATCTATCCAATAGAAAATATCCAACTAACTTGTCCCTCGTGACTCTCAGTTGGTTATCAACCAATTTAATGATGAATACCAAACAAAGGATGACAAACTACTCCCCTACTACTGAATGGTAAAAGATCTGAAACAACATTTCACAAAGATTGTCTTCCAGTAGATTCAAATAACAAACAATAAAGCAATTGATGCCATGGATACCATTGGATCTTTGATATCTATGCCTGAACATAATTCACGATGTGAGTTCGTTGTTTAGAATCTTATGGTCCCTTCCTATGACTAACTGAAGGCCGAGATGGTATGTGAAATTTTTGATACTAATTCTCCCTGGTACCAAGAAGTTTATTCCTATCTTAAAGACAGAACCACCCCACTTACCTTCACAAAAAACCAAAGTAAGACCTTTATCCCCCAAACCTCATGTTACACAATCCTTGGTGATACCCTTTTTCAAAAACATTTTGACTAAACTCTTCTTAGATGGGTACGTGCAAGAAGTTAGGTTCCAATTCGGTGGAAGTCTTATGGACTTGAAAAATGCCGCTAGAAATGAGCACCTATTTTGAAAAAAATGAGCACCCATTTTAGGCTTGGACGCCTGATCCAAAAATTCAAAAAATGGGTGCCCGTTTCAAAATAGGTACTCATTTCTTAATTTTTAATTTTTAATTTTTTAAATTATTCCTAGAAACTCATTTTTACACACCGAACTATTATATTTAAGAAATGGGTATGCATTTTTAATTGTGTGCCCATTTTTAAAAGTTAAATTTATAAGTAAACCTTTGATTTGAATTTCAGTTCGAGATAGACTTGATGGGACCAAGTCTATGCTTGGACCTCCAAAATAATGGCTAAGGCACTTGAATACCAAATTTATGTCTTGCTGTAATTTTTTTAGGGTCTTCTTAATCAATTTTTTTGAGGAAATACAAATTAATTTGAGTTCTTACTGTCTAGATTTAAAAAGTATAAATTTCATTGTGATATGATCAATTTTACTATTTTTGCAATATTTATAAATCAAAAGTGGTACCTAAACTTAAAATAGTGAGGTTGACTAAAACTTTAATAACTTTTTTGTTTTTACGTTTTAAAAAAAATTAAATAATATGACATCAATCTACATAGAATTTTATCAAAGATAAAAAAAATTAGTTTTGAAAATATGTGAAATTTTCATCTAATTATGGTGGTTGTACACTAAAGGTTTCAAAAATATACTTTACAGTCAATTAAAAAATAATAAAAAATATATTCAACATAAAAAAGAAAAAATACTCTCATCAATATTTGGTGTCTTAGGTATGTTTCCCTAGAAGGATTCACAAAAAATCATTTATTTAGGTCAGAATATGGTGCCCGTACACGAGTGTGGTATGGTTCTGAAACAAGCATTTTGGAAAAGTGATTTTTAAACATGCCTACCATTTTTTTTCCTACCATGTGGTATTCAAATAAATTACATATTGGAAAAGTAGATGCTTAACACTACATTTTCTATTAATGAAGTTTTTCAAGATTCAATTTCTAAGTGTCTCATATTAGGACATCAATTGAAATAAAATTTGAAAAAAAGGGAAAACACTTCCAAATTTTGCCCAAAAGTGGGACTCAACTTCTTGTAGCCACCCAGGTGTCTGAATTCAGAATAAGTGAAAACATCCTTAGAAGAGGTAAATCAGGGAATTTGTGGTGCCCATTCTAGTGGACTCACTTTGGCAAAGAAACTATTATGCACTAGATATTATTGGCCAACCATGGAGAAGGACGCTTACCACTATGTGAAGAAATATTTACCTTCTCAACAACATGATGATTTGATACACACCCCATCCCAATCCCTTCAGCCTACCATTACACCTTGGCCTTTCTCCTGTTGGGGACTTGACCTTGTTTTCCAGATATTCACAAATTCCTCCAATGGCCACAAGTATATCATTGCTGTGACAAATTACTTGACAAAATGGGTTGAAGCCACCCCTCTTACTTACATCACTAGAAAATAGATTTTGATATTCATTTTGAACTACATTATCTGTCACTATGGAATCCATCTAGACATTATTATTGATAATGAGACCCCTTTCAAGAATTAGGATGTCACAGAGCTATGTAAGAAATTCAATATTACCTAGTATTGTTCCTCTAAGTACTTCCCGCAAGGTAATGGTCAAGTAGAGACTATGAATAAAACCATCTTGAAAATCCTCAAGAAAATGGTCGATGATGCTGGCCGTGACTGACACTTCCAATTGAATCCCACTCCATGGGCCTACTATAATTCCAATTACATCCCCACTGGAGCCACTCCATTTTCTCTTTTTTACAGTACTGAGACCATCCTTCCCATTAAAATTGAGCTCCCTTCCCTCAGAATATTCCTAAAGAATCTTATGCCCAAAGAAGAATGTTGAGTTGCTCGCTTGCAAGAACTGGAACTCCTTGATGAGAGGTGCCTTAATTATATGAATCATCTCCATGTGTATCAAAATTGCATGTACTTACAACTCAACAATAAGATAAAACCCTGTGAGTTTTAAGTTGGTGATTTTGTCTTGTAGCATAACATAAAGAATCTTGAGAACCGTGAAAATAAAGGAAATTTTGAGTCTAACTGGTTGGGACCATTTGTGGTTACAACTAAACTTTTATCTGGAGCATATTAGATAGCAACACTAGAGGGAGATCCTATCCCCGATCTTGTAAATATCATGCACCTCAAGCACTGTTGGAAATAATCAAGACTAACCAAGTTACTGAGAGGGGAGGGGTGAATCAGTAACTCTTAAAAATTTAAATCATTTCTGCACATGTATATACTTTGACCATTCATTCATCTAATCTACTGCAAGCATGAAAATATAATCATTCATAACACATAAACACAAAGATTTGGTGACCCAGAAACCTTCCAAATAGAAAGTAA
>MU227445.1:2524223-2535785 GCA_018584345.1 Thuja plicata
CAGTATAAAGTTGGCCGGTTAAGGCTTACAATGATCACTTCTGATGATCTACCCTGTTAGAAGCAATTTGGACTGCTAGGTCCACCTTGTTAGAGGATTTACAAACATACAATGAAGTATGCACTCTATTAGGAGATTTACAAAAGACTGTTAAGTCTACCCTATTAAAGGATTTATAAACTAATTCAACTGTTAGGATGAAACACTAGATCTTGACTTACAACTTTATTTCTGATAAGATCCTTTGAGTACTGATCACCTTCTGTGATAGATATAGCTATTCTTCTCCTTTGCAAAAATGCTCTGCTCTGCTGCCTTATTGCAGTCTCTGCTGATTTCTCTTATTTCACACTTCTTATTTACACTTCAAATGGTATAATACATTACATATATATACCGTTCCCTTAATTACAATTTACAAGGTCGGCCAAATACAAAATAACATAAACTTATTCCTGAGTCGGCCTTCCATAAGTAAACAAAATATTACTAAGTCGGTAGAAGCTCGGGTTCCTCAAGCTGGCTCGGTGATCTTCTGATACTCGGAATCCACTACAATACTCGGCATCGTCATGCTCTCGGTAAGAGTAGAGGCTCGGTCCATACTAGTCCCGAAATGTAGCTTGGAACTCGGTAGCCGTTGGTGACTCGGTAGATATAGTGTCACTCGGTAACCGCTGGTAACTTGGTAGTATCTGACTTCTCGGTAGTTACGGTGAAGCTCGGTGACTACCGTCTACTCGGTGCATGTTTCTCTTCTCGGTAAACACTGCTGAACTGTTCATATGCTCGGTGACTACTGTTTTGCTCAGTTTGAACTGTTTACCGCTGAGCTTTACAATGTGATTACTGAATGCTTAGTATAAGCTGTGAACTGAGTGATGAGCTCGGTAAGCATACAGAATCAAATAAGTGTTTTCACTGATGACAAATATATCATAATTCCAACAAAGCACTTTTATATGTAGTGCATCATTAGTTCCTCTTGTACAATACAAAGTCAGAGAAAATCCCAAAAAAATAATTTTTTTAACAAAAATCCCAAAATAGTATAAAATTATCCTAATGAAAAAATCTAAAAAATCACAAAATATCTTGAAAACATTTATCATCCCGGTGAAAACCTAGCAAACAAGCGCCTTGATAATACAAAAAAAATTAAAGAAAAATAAGTTCATCCATTTGTGTAAACCACTTCAGTGGCACATTGGATAAGTACCATGGTGAAAACCTATTTCAGGCACCATGTGTAGTTAATCAAATCCATCATCTATTCACACTATCCTACACACTTTTTAATTGCATTTCATTGTCCCTTCCTCCCATTTCATAATAATACACCACTTTCCCTATCTGTGTGAGAGTTCTACCAAGTCCATTTGCTTATTCAAGTTACATATCTCTTTTTCATACCATTCATGCCAAGGTACATCCCATGCTGGGATTCACCCTTCATTCGATCCCAATACAATGAGCTTAACCCCATGACATTGAGATTTTTCCTTGATATGGTGATCACAAAAGAGTCTTCACAAATCAACTTTGAGATCGAGTTTTTGAGCTATCATTCCTTTCACAACTATTGCTAGAGAATATCCATTTTATCAATAGAAAAATCAATATTTTTCCCTTCAGGATGTATCCTTCCTAAGATGGCATCTCAAAATTCGTCATCACACCCCTGTTCATGGAAAGAACTATGAACCGAATGACTACTTATTCATAAAGTCTTCTTTTGATTTTATCTTTTTTGTGTCAACAAACCCTACTCATGACTGCCTTGATTTTCAATATCTTGGCATGTTTTGAATGGTGTATAATGATACATGCATTGTTTTTGTGGTATGATATGTTTGCGATAGTTTCAGTGCATTTTTGCTAGATATGCAGTTATGATTATGCATGCCTCATTAGGGGCAGGGTTTTGTACACATACCAAAAAATCCCTAAAATATATTTGGGTGTGCTAATCCTCCACATGAGTGTCATTGTGTTTGGTTCCATTGTGACTGATACTCTACATCTATGCTCTTAAATTTATCTATCTATCTGAAAGTCTAGTCCACGCAAAGGAACAATGTCATTTGTGTTTTCTTACAAATGATACATACCTCTTTTTGCATTATTAAACTAGGGTATTCTCTCTAAAATAAACACAATTTAATCCCATCAACATCATATATGTAGGATGCATTTTATTTAGGCGCATATTGCATTTTACTTTTGGCAAGGCTCCTATTTATTTCCCTCCTCCTACCTAGAGGAATGTTCCTATCTATTATGATTGATACACACAAAAATAATGTCTCATTTTGAGTCCTCATTTAGATACATGGCTAGTTGCATTTCTTTAGTTGCACTTAGGTCATTTAGTTAATTGTATTTAGTCATATTAGTTATTGCTAAGGAATTTAAGTATTGACTTCAAATCTGATGTAATAGCTACGTGGTAATATATATTTCAGTTCATTTTTAGGTGCATTTATTTAACATTCCTTAGGTGCATTTAATTAGGACCATTTAATACCTTAGGTTCATTACATGCATTATCCATTTTTTATCCATAGTATTAATCATTATAATCCATTTACACTACATTATAAATGCATAATCGCAACATCCACTATGTAAATCACATATATAAATAACTATACATCTCATACATCTGTCACATGATACATCCATAATCACGATAAATCATAAATCACAACATATACATATATATAACCATGGAGTCTTGCATCAAAACCACAATATAATCACCATATAATATAATCTCACAACTCACACACATTAGTAATTGAATCATAAGCCATCTGATGATACATATGCATATAGGAATGAAAAAATAACATAGGACCACCACAATCATCTGCACCATGTATATATCATCATGAAAGGATAAAGTGTCCAAAGTCTATACATACATCAAAGTCCATAAAATAAACATATATATACATCTCATCATGCATCTTAGACCTAGGTGTCGCTGTACAACCAAAACCTCTAAACAAATGTGTGTATCAAAAATGACCAGCAAGAAATCATGAAGCTGGCCATGAGGATGTCCCTGCACCTCCTATCCCATCTCCCCCTTGTCCCAAGGCAGTCTTATACCTAGTGAGGCCTATGAGGCACCCCCACCTATAGTGTGAGTTTCTAATCTCTCACTATAAGGAGGAGCCATCTAATTTGCAGGAATGACCCCATAATACAGATGTCTATAATGCTCCATCTCTATGACCGCTTGGGTCTCCTATCTGTGTGCTGCAAAGGCCTCATGTACTACCTGCATAACACCTCACCCTATGGAATCCTATACCACAATATCACTCTACTATCTATAATCCTTTGAATTCCTCTAGTACATGTCTCTCTCTTCTCTCACCCCTATAGATCCCACCTCATGGCATCCATCATCCACTACATCTTCTCTATCTATTCCTACCTTTCTATGGCCCCTGTATTATTCTCTATCACTATAAACTCTCTACAATCAACTCGAGCCTACAAAATATCTATAGCACCCTAAACACTATATTCTAATGCTTTCTCTCCTACCAATAGTCCATATGCTCTGCCCAGCTCTACTTGTAGGATCCCCTGAGATGCCTGGGAAGTCGTCAATAAACCATGCAACTATGCTACCTCTGTATGTAGACTATCCTGATCTATAACCACCATACCATATATCTTCTAAGAAACATACCTAAGAGGTGGTCCCTATACTAGCGGCGACTATATCAAGGAATTTTTCCCCAGTGTTTGTAGTCCCTGTACTTGTACCTATACAAGAGGTGGCCCCTACCCCTGTCCTTGTCCCTCCCCTATCCCTGTACTAGCATCAATGGTGGGACCCTTCCTACTAGCACCTGTACCTACCCTCTTCTTCTCTCTAACTATACCCTTTGACATACTCTATGCCCCCATATCCTCTTCCACCCCCATCATCTCTTCCATCATCTCCCTCATCTCCACCTCCCCACACACCATCCTTGCCTACCCCCTTCTTCTTATATGCCTAAATCTATCCCGAGACCGTCAATCTAGTTTGCCTATGCATGATCTACCACTGTGCACTAGCAGGAGTCGCCCCAATGTCCCTCACTTGATCCTACCCCTGCTACCATAATAGCGATGTCATCGCAAGCCATGATGCCCTAGGTCCCTGAAGATCTACTCCAACCTCCCACAGTGTATCCACCTCATGTTTCACCTTTGGATGAGAGAATGAATCAGGCATGACATATTGAATCCACCTGAAGTTTCTGGTAACTCTTGAAGGCATGTATCACACTATCATATAGGCTATCCTTCCAATCAACCAACTATTAGTCTGTGCAAAACCTAGATAGAAAGATCCTCCAAGCCATCCTTTGCATAATCCTTCTATTGCTAGACATGGTCTCCTCATGGCTCACAACCTACATAAGGAGTCCAATAAAACCCTTGCATCTCATCTAAGCTCCTCCATGAGTGACCCACTGAATCTATCAACTCATAACAAATTGACTATTTGTATCTATAGGTGTATGGATCATACACCTGTCGTGTCTCATGCATCCTAATGGGGTGTACCACAATGATATGCTCCCATGCCCATATCAATAATAGTGTCACCCCATCCCCCAAGGTCCTACCTCTCTAGTAGGAACACATATGAAGATCATAATATAACTATCCAAGGATGGTATATTCCTAGCAGTATCTCTCACTCTTGTCCTCCAGAATGGCACTCATTAATCTCGCCCACCTTAAAGGAAATCCATACCTTGCAAGATCTGACATCATTCATGGCCCAATCAATCTAGCTAGGTACAATACCACTCGTGGTAATCATGGTTGTGCTTCCATCACTACCTTCCAAGGCATCCTCTATCTCACTATCAGCATCTAATCATATGCTTTTCCAAAATAAACCTCCACATAAGGCACTGGCCCCTCCTGCACATAGTCTATAATCAAGCCCCTAATTGGTATGTGGTATATCCACCATACATCAAAGAGAGTAATTGTCACCTTTCCCATCAAAAAATGGAATCTAGAGGTGGGAATATGCCCACTCTTTATTAGGATAGTCATCAACACATTATGCACTCTTAATTGGAGCCATAAATTGATGTAGGAGCATCCTGGGTTGCCTTGTATCCTGCTCATCTTTGTTCATTCTTCCAGTAAGTGCCCAGTTGCAGTATGTGTCGAGCTGTCCAGTTTTGGCAAAGTTCTTGTGTGTGTCGAGTTGTCTAGTGTTCACCAAGCATTTCTTCCTGTGCCAAGTGAACCTGATGCTCATTTCTCTTTAACCGAGTTTCTCTATGATTGGTTCTTGTTGGAGCCAACTTATGTATTTGATTTTTGGTTGTGCATTTGATATTTGGATATTGTCTTGGGATGTGTGCAAACTATTGGTGGTTGGCCTTCTAACTTTGTAATAGTCTAGAATATTCTGTAAGCCTCTTTGGAAAGTATAAATAGGGATGTCTATGTGTAGGTTAGGGAGAAAGTTTGGTAGAGAAATTAGATAACAGATGATATGAGAAGGTAGAAGATAGAAAAGATTGGATTTTTCTAAATCTTGTTGACTGTAACCTGGAAGGCCTTACAACCAGACATGTATGCTGTAATTGAATGAATCAAGAAAAAAAAATTGTTGTTCCTTCTCTCCTTGGTGCTGTTCTTTGTCTTGTTTTCTTCCATTGTGTTTACTTCGTAGGGTGGCTAGATAGTTGGGTGTGCCTTTGGCCCTAGCTATTCTTGTCCCCCTGTGCTATAAATAAACATGATCTAGTCCACATAATGCTACCTATCCCCACTCCGCTGGTGGTAGCTAATCAGCCAATGCCACCATCTCCAACCAACACTCTTGCAATCTAAATTACAACACCGAGTCCTCTATCAAAAAACAACATCTATTAGTTCTGCTAAATGTCTAGTCCCGCTTGGGGCATCCTAGCCCCCATCTCCTGTATCTTGTCCCCAAATCTTTCCCCCTTTCCTTATCCTCAATCGGCACAGATGCCAATTAGTAGGTGTAGGCACATATCAACGCATATGCCAATCGACACATACACCCATCTACAAAGACACCGATCTATGATCGGCTCTTCGGTGTCTTTCCCCAGTCAACTTTGTTGACCTTTGTTGGCATAGACAACTATTTATCTATAGTCATTTATGACCCCCTCCCTAGTATTCTCATACATGATGATCTACCAATCATCATCTGTGCCACGACACCACTTTAAACCCCATAAATGCACTCAAAGAAAGAATTAAATGTGAAACATAAACAAAGGACTAAGCCTAGTTTGGATACTCACTAGTGGTCCTACTTTGGCTGATTGCTGGTGTATCTGAACTCACTCTGCTAGTTTCTATTGCTCCTATGGGTCTACAATTTCACTCTTTTTCTTTGTCCTTTTGGTGTAGGAGAACCTAGGCAAATCTCCAACTCTTGTTAAAATTTTGGCTTGTAGTGACCCTATCAAAGTCATTAGGTTTTTAATTTTACCTTAGAAGGTCTTGCAAGAGTGTTCCTAGGTGGATAAACTAGGTTCAATCCAACCTAGATGTCTATTGCTTTCTAGTTGTTAGAGCTAGATTAGACAGAAGGTGGGAAAATGGGTTTAAAAGTGTCTAAAAGACTTTAAGGCTTAGGAAATGGTAGGATAGTGCCTAAAATGGTTCCTATATTCTTTCTACACCATTGTAGGTCGAATAGAGACCCTTACCTATAACTATGCAAAAGTTGTAAAAGTTTTCATAAAGTTGCTTGACAACATTTTAGCAACTTTTATTGTTGCATGACAACAAAAGGAAAAAAATGGATTCCTTTCAAGGAAACATGATGGGTAGTTTCCATAATGGACTAGAATCATGGGCATGGAATGTTAAGGCAAAATGGATCCCATTTCCTGAGGCATTGTGTGGAGAAGTATAATTTTGGAAGTGAATGAAAGCTCTGTGTTCTAGTTTTCAGTAACAATGAAGTTGTATTGTGTTTATGAGTTCCTGTATGGATTGAGTTGCAAGATTTAGTGTTTATTCTATGTATTATTGACAATTCTAATTACTTTATGTTCAATAGCATAGAGGTTTTAAGTTCATTTTTTTAGGTTTAGTAAATTATTTTGTGAACTGCGTAGTTGCTGGAATAGACAGTGTGGTTTTTAGTTTCATGTCTCCCCCATAAAATACAATAATGAAAATCATCATTTCCTAGATAAATCTTGTAGTGGAGCCTCTATATAGTGTATATATGAAAGTAGGAGTCCAAAGGAGTGAGTTTATTATTTTTAAGATCATGCCCTAGGCGAACATTGTGTGTCCGGTTAGAGTTTTGGCATGAACTAATAGTGCATGATTGTAGGGTAACAATTGGGGGAGTGAAAAAAGGTGATTTCATAAGCACAAAATTCATACAAACACCTCTTAAGAAGCTTGAGCATTGAACAATCCATCTTCATACATTTTTGAGGAGAAATCAGAGGACTACACAAATATAGGCCAATTAGCCCTATTAAGCCTACATTTTAGGAAGCTAGTGTATAGAGGACCTAGGAACCTAAGATCAAAAAATCTTCAAGGTATTAGAAAAGGGTATCTGGATCTAAAGTTAGTTTCTGGGGTTATTTCAAAGTTTGGAGAAAGAATTGAGAAAAACCCTCTGTATAGGGCTAATTGAGCAATTAGGCCTATTAGGACCAAAATGATAGTCAATCTTGAACTTGATTGATTAAGGCTTGATGTCCCATTCCAATGGATTCATAAGGATGTAAATTAGTTGTTTCAATGTTGGATACACCCCCTGCAACACTTGTGAATATGTTGTGAAGAGTTCTAGCACTTGGAGTCATCCAAGAAAGAGTGAAGAGTGAAGGTAACCTTAATGTTAGTGATCCCTCAAGGTGAAGCACAAAGAGACTAACTCTTGGAGTTGAGTTAGGATAGTCTTAGGATAGAAGAGAAAATACTATTAAGGTCTTAGAAGTGAGCTTAGGATACAAGGAAGGCTCAGACAAGTAGTGTCCTAAATAAGGGGATTGTGCAAGCACACCTTGGAGCATCTCTATCAGATTGGTACAAGAGCTTGTTGATCAGGCTTGTGGTGAATGTTCCAACTAGAAGAGTTAATAGGAGAGTCTAAAATGATGAAAAATGAAGATTTAGTGAAAAAGGTAGATGATCAAGAAGAAGAGAATAGATTTCTCAGAGAGAGATTGACAAAATTGGAACACAAAGTTGACCAAGTGGAAGAAAAGACTGAATAAGTGAAGGATAAGGTTGAAGGGAAAGGAAAGGAGATTTACATAGATGATGAGGTTCCTAAAGCTGACCTTGTCCTCATTGAAGAACCATTCTTGAAAGCACTAAAGGCTTTAAGTGGTAAAGTACTAGATGGAGTTCCTATCTTTAATAGAAATATGGAACCAGAGATAGTCCTAGATTGGATGAGGGACTAGAGAATCACTTTGAATGTGATGGCATAACTGAAGCTCATAAGGTTAAATTTGCTAAGGCTAGAATTAGAGGGTCTGCACTCACTTGGTGGAAATTTATCCAAGTGTAACATATAAAATAGAGGTTACCAAAATGTAAGGTGTTTGGAAAGGGATAAGGTGGTTTGATTGTTAATTATTATTTGATTTTCTTAGAGTATGTTGATTTCCTTAACCCTACCTTACATTTAATTGAATTTTATTGATTATGTATTGCAATTGTGATTAGGGAGAAGATAAGATGCTCCTCTTTTATCCTCAAATGCACAAATGGGAGATCTAAGTTGATCAACCCAAAAGAAGGGTTAATGCACAAATGAATCAACTATTTGGAAAGGAGAATAACAAGAAGGATATCTTAAATTCTATTAATTATATGTATAGATATGATATATGACAATAATTTAAGAAATAGGAGAAGTGTACTAACCTTAAAGAATTGCAGATCAAAGAATGCTATTTTCTAAGGTCTGTAGACTGTTTCTGGAAAAACTGACAGATGATCCCGAATTGGAACGTAGAGACGAACAAAACCCCAAAATATTTTTCCATTATGATGTCATCTTATGAAAAAGGTCTACCTTGACCCACAAATGTCAACCCTGACCCAATAATGTTGATCCTGACTTGCACAGGTTTGACAGAGAATATGTTCGCGTCATCTAAAAGAAAGCTGAAAAGGGTATCTAGATCTGGTCTCAAATCTTCTATTCTAAACATGTACCTACAAGAAAAAGAGGTTTATTTGTTGTGGGGGAGGGATTTTCCTTAGTCAAAACCTGATTTAGAAATTAACCTTGAAATCAATAAAGTACAAAATGCTAGCAAGTAGTAGAATTGAATCTAACAATGAAGCTATGATATTCAATAGATATGTAATTGTAATTCAAATGTAAGAAAATATGTAAGTATGAAATAATGGGCTTTAGAAACCATAAAAATCCATGATTCTATGCTTGAAATACACCTTGAAGAGAGGATGAATGAGTCTTGAGGATGCACAAAGGATCTTGAAGGAAGATCACACCACCATGATGGCTAGATCTAGGATTTGAATGATGAATCTTGAATACTTGAATCAAATCCCTTCAAAGGCTTGAAATCTTGAATCCTTGATATTAAATGGAGAAATTGAATGCTTGAGAGGGAGAATTTAACACCTTTAAATCTTGGAAATATGTAGAACAATGGATGTTTGAAAGTTCTCCTTTTATGCTCAATATCACTTAGTTGATGGTTAGAGAAAATAAGAGGAGAAAACTTCCTTTTATATGAAACTAGGGCACAATCTTCTAAGGAGGCTGACATAGGATAATTAAATTCCAATTAGACCCATGCCCCTAGAAAAGGACCTATATTAAATATAATTTAGGAATCAATGCTTCGGAACCTAAAATAGCCGACTCGAAAGCAGGAAAACTAAATTTTGGATGACCCCCGGCAGCCGACAAGCTTCCAGTTTTGAAAGGGGGACCATGGTTAGGGTCAAGGTTGACCCTGACCTAGGTCAAGGTCGAGGTGGACCTTGACCCAGGGGGCTCGAACCCCTGGAAAATATGCTAGGTGGGGTAGAAGGTGCCCGGAGAGGCCCAATCAGGGTCCTAAACATGCATAGAAGTAGAGGACGATGTAGAAATGGGAGGATGATATGATGAAGGTCAGAAAAATCCCCTAAGGTGGGCTAAATTTTCTTAACATGGAAGTGCTTCCATTTTAAGATGATACATTAAGCCCCCACTTTAGCAGGAGTACAAAAATCAAATGTGCTCACGGTAAAGTTAGAGGAAAAAGATCCTGGTGGATTGCAACGAGGTAGAATATCACTAAGTCAGGGATATGAGCCCCCAAACCAAGGATTCTAACTCAACATACGTACATAAAGATATGAAAGTAAATAACATTCAAACAAAGAAAACATATATGACTACATAAGTAAGACAAGAACAACACCATAGATAACTTAGCTTCATGATCTAATCCTACTAGCATGAAAGTGAAAGAGAGAAAAGAGAAAGTGATTACCTCGCCTAGTAAGATGCCCACCTGACTATGAATCACCACGGAGGGAGAGCCCCAAATAGGTTCACCCATAAACTGTGCTTGTAATTGTAAATGCATCTTCTGACGGCTTTTAAAAATATCCATAGATCTACATTCTTGTATCACTATGGAATGTAAAACGCGTGTCCATTCAGGATTTAGCAACTTATGTACGTTACCTTTCGAGGATTTAGCATATCAAAAAATTAAAAAGGGTGCATATCTCTTCAGGATTTAGCAACTTATGTGTGTTACCTTCCAAGGATTTAGCAAACATAAAAGTAAAAATGTGTGTCTCTTCAGGATTTAGCAACTTGTGTGCGTTATCTTCCAAGGATTTAGCATACAAAAAAATGTAAATAAATGTAAACTATAGTACAAGGGAGACCCTATATATGCCCCCTTCCTTATCATGGCTACCCACTAGGTAGGATAAGGAAGAGGAAGAGGATACCTACTTCACAAGGTAAGGAGATATATCGCTTTATAACAATGTACACCATATTCTTAGTGAAGAGTATTGACCCTTGCATCTAAGAACATAGATAATCATGAAGTGGATATGTCACTTATGGAAAAAGGATCCTCAAAAAGGAAGAGATCTTATCAACAAGAGCCCTACCAAAGAGGAGTGCTTAGGATAAAATGTCATCTTCGAAAAGCAAGAGGGACCCAAGCTTCAACCATCAAGCTCCTTGTAATAAAGAGGATGAGGAATCTTGGAATGAAGGATAGAAAGATCTAACTAAAAATAAAGGGCAAGAGTTTATAAAGAACATAATTTTCAAAATAAAGAAGAGGTAATGACCTAGGACAATCATCTCTCAAATAAGGGGGTATCAATGGTCAAAACATAGATCTTTATAGAAAAATAATGTTTGCAACATAAACAAATGTCACTAAGCTAAGGAAAGTAGATCCTTAGATAGAGGTAGAAGGAGGAAATACCTTGCCCCCCAGAGATGACGGCAAGGGATATATCAAATTATATCAACAAAGTTATAAAAATAAGAGATATCTTTAC
>MU227445.1:2552092-2562750 GCA_018584345.1 Thuja plicata
TATATATATATATAATTTTCATTTAATATATGATTCCCCACAAAATTCCCTATGTGTGAGCAAATTTCAAAAAATCATATTTTCAAAAATTGCCTAAAATTCCTAAACAAGGCCCCTTACAAATTTCATGACAACTTCTTACAATTTCCTAAAGTGTTCATTGGACCAACTCTATGACCTTTTCTTATACATTTATGACAAGATCTCTTACATGTCTACTTGAAGTACACATTGACCCATCACATCCCAAATTGCTCACACATGTGTGAGAAAACTTGACCTCTTACATAGCTTATGTGTCTTTAATGTGGCACCTATGTGGATTCCACATCACCCAAGTCCCACAAAATCCTATAAATAGGAGCCTTGACAAGATTAAATCGTCCCTCATTTGCATACTAGAGTTATTATGTTATTTTATGCTTAGAACATTTAGAGCTATTTTGCATTTATTAGAGATTTATGACTAACATGTTTGGTAGTTATTTGTATTCAATATGGTAGTTGCATTTTATTTGTATTTATTAGTTTGCATTCACTACTCATTAGGATCTTGCATTAGATTCATATGCACTCCTTGCATTTGCATTGAATTCTTGAGGCTAGTTCTACACAACTAGCCCTTGAGTTCATTCAATACTATTTCATTTATCATCATTTATCATCATTAATCAAGTGGGATTTGAATTTTTCTTTGGGACAACACACCCACAAATCTCTAAGAGAAAATTAAATAAGTCTTGGGTGCACTTGTTTCAGCTCATTTGAGGTTGTGGAAGAATCTTTATGTAGGAACTATGTTTTTGATATGTTAATGTAATTTTTATGTTTTGTTTTTAAATTTCTAACATTTGCATGTATGAGATGTTCCATACATGTAGGTTTCAACAACATACATAGATTGTAAATGAAAGTATGAAACTATGCAAAACAAAGAGTATCCAAAAAGGAAAGCTGCTAATGTCACATTGTGTGGAGAAACTGAACATTGGATACTAAAATGAAAACAATTGTTATATTGCCATTAATTTCAACCCTTAACTGTTAATACATTTTCTATCTTGTAAAGTGCCATATCAATTGATTGATGAAGAATATTTGAAAAGAAGAGATAACAAGAAGACCTGGTGAAATGGTTGAGTTATGTGGAACTACAATGGGTACTTGATGAGATTGCACCTTGAAAAGGTAATATATTGTTTACCTTAAGTATAAGTGAAGTTAGGATGACTGTACAATATTAGTCTTGACTGAGTAATAGAGCATAAGATTAAAGAACTTAATTTTGTGCAAAGTGATGTGAGTGTCGATCGAACACCAGTACGTGCCAAGAAAATTTAGTATTGAACGAGCATCAGTATTTACCGAGTGTCAGTAAATTACCAAGTTATTTAGTGATGTTCGAGTGGAAGAACATAGTGATGATCAAGTGTTAGTATTTTGATAGTTTGATGAAGATTTAAGATCCTATTCAAGATAGTTGATTTCTTCGGATATGTGAAGTATATTTAAGATAAGGATGATCGTTGTGGAGAATTAACTGAGAATTTAATATATGTTTAATAATTTTTAAATATGGATTCAAGAAGGAGTTTTAGGATGTAATCTACAATGTAGATGGAAACAAAATGTTGGAAGGATTTTTTGGATCTGACCAAACCCTAATATTTATGGTGATGATTAAGTGACAAAAGATTGAGCTATCTGATCAGAGAGGTATATGATTAACCTAATTGCAAGTTATATGTGTCTATGGTAGAGGTTGATTTAGTAGATTGGAAAATCTAAGCAGAAGGAAGACAAGGCTGAGAAGAGAAGTATAGGACTACATAGTGGTGATTGCTTGAAGGATTTCTGAGAAGATCTGAGTGATAGAAATAACAATGGAGGACAGTCAATGAATTAGCATTTGAGCTATAATTGGATTTGTATTTTCAAAGTGAGTTGTATGCTTCAAATTATATTTTTGTATTACTTTCTAACCATTGTATCAGTTGCAAAATCCTTTTAAACAAGGTTGACCTAACAGTCATATTGTAAATCCTTTAATCAAGGTGACTTTCTAATGGAATCGTCTAAGCCCTCTAACAAGGCTCACTTTTAACAAGGTGATTAAATTATTTAACCGGGTCACATTGAATAGTGTGTATTGTAAATTTTAATAGGGTTGGCTCCTCACAGAGCTCACTTCAGAAGAGTGAGAAATTGGTAGCATATTACTGGCGGTTTTTCCCATATTGGGTTTCCACGTTAAATCCCAGAGTTATACTTGTGTGAATGTTATTTGATGTGTTGTACTGTTAAGAGTTTTATATTTTGCAAGTTGATTACATTAGGATAGTGAACTACAAGTTTATTTTATTGATTATATGCTATAGAGACTGAGTGGATTTGAGTTGGTTAATGTGTTTGAAAGTTAAATTGGTAAATCTGGACCTAGGACAACTGATTCACCACCCCTCTCAGTTGTTCTAAATCATTCTAAAAATTGGTATCAGAGCTATTAGGGTTCTTGTAGAGAAAAGTTTGAAGGTACTTCAAGATAAAGATCAAGATGTATAAAAAGAAGGTACTGAGGCTGAATAAGGAGAACTTCCTTGCATGGAAAAGTTTGATGAAGTTACACCTAGCTATAATTGGAGAAGCAACAAAATACTATGTGGAAAATGATTAAATAACAATGCCTACATTTATGACAGCTCAATATATGAAAGAAAAACAAGAACACAACCAAGAAATGTTGGAGATTACATTAGCCCTAAGCTATCCTAAATTGGAAGACATAAAGATTGGAAAATGAAAAAATAAATGTGGGATACACTGGAAACGATCCATAGAGGTGATAAAAATGTACTAAGAGCCAAATCTGAAAGCTTGAGAGGTAATTTTGATGAAATGAGAATACAAGATGGTGAAACTATTTTTTAATATTGTAGCTAAGTTAAGGAGGTTATGATTGCTATTAGAGGATCTAATGGAACTATTAGTGATGATACTTTTATTAGCAAGGTACTTAGAACCTTACTTCCTATATATCCTATTAGATTATCTACTACACAAGAACTGAGATGTACTCCTGGTAACAACTTAACTCTGGAAGGTTTAGTTGGTAGACTTACTACTTTTGAGCTATCAAATTTTGATAATTTCACTCCTCACCATGTTGATTCTACATTTAAATTACAATTGATTCTTCACAAATCAAGGAAAGGAAAAGAAAGACATATGCATAGTGAAAGTGACACTTTTGATGAAGATCTTGATGAACTTTAAGCACTTATGGCTAGAAGACTACCAGGAGGAAAAGGAAAATTCAAAGGTAAACTTCCTATAATCTTTTTTTCATGTAACAAATTTGGCCATATTGCAGCAAGATGTCCTCATAGGAATGAAAAGGATGATAGAAGAGAAAGCAAGTACAAAGAAAAAAGGGATGACAAATATTTCATAAGGCATAAGGACTATAAGGGCAAAGGTAAGAAATCCTGCTATATTACTGAAGAAGAAAATGATAGTGAATCTGATAAATCTGATGACAATGATATAAAAGTTGTTTATGTTGCTATGAAAGATGATTCTAATGAAGATGAGAAAACTACACTTATTTCATATATGAGTAAAGGTGATAAATGGATAATTGATAGTGGTTTCTCACATCACATGACTAGTGATAAAAGTAAATTTGAAACTTTAAGCTATTGCAAAGGTGGTAGTGTTAATTTTGGTAATGACAAACCATGTATTGTGAAAGAAAAATGATCAATAAAATTGACTGATAAGATCACATGTGACAATTCTTATTGGGTTGAAGGACTAAACTGTAATTTGTTGACTATTTCTTAGTTGAATTCTTCTGGATACCGAGTTGAGTTCTATCACAGAAATGCTAAAATCTTTGATGCTACTGGTGAACTGATTAGAAGTGGATAACAGACAAGAGGTAATTTGTTCTATCTAGATTTATCTGATGAGACATGTTTGTTTGCACAATATGATGATATATGGTTATGGCATAAGAGGTTATGTCATGTGAACCTTGACAATTTGGTAAACATTAGTAAGATGAAAAAAGTAAGAGGGTTACCAAGATTGAAGAAACCTGATAATGTTATGTGTAAGCAATGTTAGTTGGGAAAAATGACAAAATCTAGTTTTAAAAGAAAAACCTATACTTCTGATGATATTTTGGAATTGGTTCATACTGACCTTTGTAGACCTATTGGTGTGCAAAGCTACCACGGTGATAAATATTTCATACTTTTTGTTGATGATTACTCAAGAATGAAAACTGTAATATTTCTCAAAGAAAAATCTGATGCTTTTCAGTTGTTTAAGTGGTATTTGGAAAAAGTTGAAAAAGAGACAGGTAAGAGCTTGAGATGTCTGAGATATGACAGAGGAGGAGAGTTTATATGTAATGAGTTCAGCCTATTATGCAATGATAGAGGAATTAAAATACATATGTCTTCTCCAAGGACTCCCCCATAGAATGGCATAGTCGAGAGAAGGAATAGATCAATAATGGATTGTTCTAGAACACTAATGACAGAAAGGAATGTCGCACAAAAGTACTTGAGAGAAGCTGTAAGTACAAAAATCTATACCTTGAACCAAGTACAAGTCAAGAAAGGTACTGATGTTACACCTTATGAGTTATGGTATGGTTATGCACCTAATATAAAATATTTTAAATTTTTTGGGAGAAAATGTTATATACTGAAGGATGATAGAAATGAAAAACTTGATGCTAAGAGTGATGAAGGCATATTCCTAGGTTATTCCACTAAGAGAAAAATGTATAAGTGTTTGAATTATAACTCTTAAAAAGTTGTGGAGAGTGAAAATGTTAAAATTGATAAATATGCAAAAAAGAATGAAGTGGAATGCAAGAAAGAACCTGAAGACTACAGATCTTTCATTTACATGAATGGAGAGCCCGGAAGTTTGCCTGAACCAGAAAAAGAAGCTGCCAAATAACAGAATGATGTTGCCAAGCAACAACAAGAAAATTCTGAGTTATAGAAATAAGTTGTCGAGCATCAAGAGGAAACAAAGACACAAAATGAGCCTGGAATTAACTTTGATGATGAGTCTGAGGAAGAACAATAAGAGAAAAGGAGACCAGAGCCTACTCTAGCAAAGTATGTAAGAAGACATCATAAACCAGATCAAATTATTGGAGATAAAGATTCAAAGGTCATGACACAAAGAAAATAAAAAAAATTAGACATGCTTATTATGTGAATATGAGCCCAAATCAGTGAAATATGATTTAGATAATGAAGACTTGATACATGGCATGAATTAAGAGATTGAACAAATTGAGAAGAAAAATACCTGGACACTAGTACCTAGACCAAAGGACAAGAATGTTATTGGAACGAAGTGGGTATTTAGAAATAAGATGAATGAACATGGAGAAGCTATAACAAATAAGGCCAGACTGATAGACAAAGGTTATGCACAAGAAGAAGGCATTGACTATGGTGAGATGTTTGCCCCAGTTGCTAGATTGGAAGGAGTTAGAACTTTATTGGCTTATGCATCTGACAAAGGATTCAAAGTATATCAAATGGATATCAAATCAAGATTTCTTAGGGGAATACTAGAAGAAGAGGTATAAATTGAACAAGCTAAAGGATTTGTTGATTCAAGGAAGAATAATATGGTTTGCAAGCTACATAAAGTGTTGTATGGATTGAAGCAAGCCCCCAAAGCATGGTATGAGAGATTACACAATTGCTTAGTCAAGATAGGATTTACAAGGACTAATGAAAATAGTAATCTATACTTAAAGTATGAGAAAGGTAAATAGATATTGTTAGCTGAAATATTTGTTGATGATATCATATTTGGAGGACAAGATGCTTTGTGCCAAAAATTTTCAAAAGAGATGCAAACTGAATTTGAGATGTCTATGTTTGGAGAGATCAAATTCTTTGTTGGTTTGCAAGCATATCAGATGAAAAAGGTATCTACATTAAACTTAATCTAAATAAATCAAGGAGATAGTGAAAAAATTTGGCACGGGGGATTCCAGACCTGTAAGTACACATATGGCTACTAGATAGAAACTATCAAAGACTTATGAGACAATTGAAGTGAATCAAACCCTGTATAGATCAATGATTGGAAAACTACAATATGTTGTTCATTCTAGACCAGATATTGCATTAGCAGCTGGGATTGTTGCAAGATTTTATGCAAATCCTAAAGATAGTCATATGATGGTGTTATAATAACTGAGATAGGGGGAGTGAATCAGTGGCCTCAATATTTAATCTAATAATTCAACCAAAAATTTATACCACAAATATAAAACCTCTAGTTATCTTCAGTCCTACACGATGTATGCCTTTATAAAATATATGTTGCTCAGTGAATATACTATTTATCATTTCCTTAAGCTTTACCAAATAACAATTTATCTTTTCTTAACCTTTACCAAAATACAGTAAATAACTTAGTGTTTATCGATCAATCCTATTTTAGTATTGTGTAAAGAAAAAAATCAAAGCCATGGACCATATACACATTTGACACATGGATTTTTAATGTGGAAACCCTGTTAGGGGAAAACCCACTTGGGATCGGTAACCCAAAATTTTCACTCTTCTGAAGTGAGCTCAGTGAAGAGCCAACCCTGTTAAAGGTTACAAACACATTGTTGAGTGCGACCTTGTTAGATAATTTATCACTAATAGTTTATCACTTGACCTAGCATTCACTATGTTGTCAACATGAAAACCTTTTGATACTCCTTGGGATGTATCTCAATATATAAAGGATGGTTAATTCCTACTCTATTAAGAGATTTTATGAATCAATGGTTAAACTGAAACATTATATGATCTATTCATAAATACAACTTAATCTTGCAGATGTTCAGATCTATTGTAAGCTCATAATACCTCTTCTGATCAATGTTCTCTTCAGTTCCTTTTCTCTACTTCTTTCTACTCGGTGAATGATGTTTCTTCTCTGTTGCTCGGTGTTTGCAGAATTCTTAGCTCTATTATTTATCTTGTATGCTCAGATCTGTATGAAGACTTCTATCTTCACTAAAATTCCCTTCAACATTCCTCTTTTCATAATGAATTGCTTGTCTCTTTATATAGACATGATTTCACCATTACTTGTCCTTCTTGTTTTCTTCGTTGATCACTTCTTGATCTATAAAGCTTGCCATGCTTTCTTTAGCTTTATTCTGTAAATCTCTCCTTGTTTTCTGGAATAAAACATGCTTTAAATCTTCTTCTTATCTTTATATTTTGACTGATCAATGAAAACAAAGTAAATAATCAGTTAACTCTATAATTAGCTCCTACCAGCTAAGTTGTTTTGTCATTTTCCTAACTTCAGTTCTCGTTGGTCAACACTTCAGTTGTGCTTGGTGAATACTATAGATATCTCAGGAATCAACTTCATTTATGTTTGGTGTCAACTACAGTTAGCTCGGTAATGCTTCCTCGGGTAAGAATGTCCATCAAGTAACACTGTAAACTTCTATGCTCAAGGTTCATTGTCCCTTGGGGTTTACTGTCACTCGATGTACATGATTATTGATGAAAAAAACTTTGTCTCTTAAGATCTTTAAGTGTTGTGACAATATGTGTATGAGAAATCATACTATATCAAGTTGACATCAATGACAATACAATACATTAACTGATTTAATGTCTTGCATATACCTTTTGCATCTCGGTGATCATCAACTTTTTCATCTTCAAACATTTAATCAGTTATAGTTCATCAATATCTCCCTTTTGAATTTATGGCCACATACTACACACTACTAATACAATATGAAATATATCAGTTGTAGCTCATCAATCTCCACCAAACTTCTTGGTAAGCTCTTCTAGCTTAGATTTGATTCTTGCAGAGTACTTTCTTCATTATTCATTCCATTCATTGGATAGATGTAGCAACTTATGATTTTGTCTCTCCCTTTTTTGTAGAATCTCTTCTCCCTTTTCTGGATAGATATGCAGTGTTAACTTTTCCAATTCTCTCCCTTAGATGGATGTTTCTTTGAATCTTTCTCTGATGTTTTCTCTCCCTTTGATTGTTCCTCTCCTTGATGGATAGTTCTTTTCTCTCCCTTTGAATGATTATGATAGATATTTCATATCTCTTGTCCCTTTGACAACAATATATTTCAATGAATACTTCTGTTACCCAAATTTTCCATTTCTGTGCAAATTGGCCTGGTTTGCCCTGTCTTGCTTCCTCTGTCTTGTTTTCCAGGTTTCATGTCTTCTCTTAACCCTTAAGCCCTAAGTCTTCATGTTTAAGTGAGGTAATAAATCCTAAGCCTTGGCTCGTTATGTTTCATGATTACCTTTTTAAGTCACTATGAGCATGTGCTTATTTTCTAAGTTGCTTGATCGCTTTGCCCTGGGAGAATATTCTCTTTTCTTTCCCGACTTTTCTTTCTGCTTTGTCGCGTAGTCTTGTAACATGTTGGAATATTCCCTCTGTGTCTTCTGACTTAGCTCCTCTCTTTGGTCGCATGATCGCCAGATAATGTCATAAGCCTTGGTGGAAGGTGGGTCCCAAGTCTTTGGTCGCTTGATCGTGGTGAAATTTGATTCAAGTTTTTAGGTTGCACGACGAGTTGCCAATCACAGTCGTCGCGCAATCGCGATCTATTCTTACCAAGTTCTGTTCTGCTTGCGGGTCTGCGACGAGCTACTTTTTAAGGTTATCACGCAATCGTGAGCTGCATAAGTCAAGTCATTCAAGCTGTGTGACTGAGCAGATCAGTGTTGCAAAGCCTCATCGTGCAATCGCGATGTTTATTTCATGTCAGGTTCCTAGCTCGTGAGTAAGCACCGAGCTCAATGAAGAATGTTGTCGCCTAGTCGCCGGGCAATAAAATAAAAGGAGGAGCTCGCGATCTTGCGACGAGCTGAAAAGATAAAGTCATCACCTAATCACCGAGAAGATAGGATAAGTCAAAAACAACTCGCGAGTGTGCGATAAAGGAAGAAAGTTGCTCGTCGGTCAGTCGCCGTTCTATAAAAGTGAAGGGTTTTTAGCTCGCGACTGAGCGATTGATAAAAGGAAAGGCCTCATCGCTCACTCACCGAGCAAGTAACATAGGAAATAAAATGCCTTGCGAGTGTGCAGCTGAAGAAAATAGAGATGCTCATCGCACTGTCGCTGGACAAGGAAAAGTAAAGAAGAGCAGCTTGCGACTGCACAACCAATAAAGGGTAGCTGCTCGTCGCGGGATCGTGGAACATTTAAGGGCATGCTCAGTTATTCAGCGACTTAATGGTGGCCGTCCGATGCAAAGCTCAGAGGATCCAACGGCGGACGCGTGGTCGGGTGATCAAAGTGCCCTATAGAGAAAGTACTCCCAACTCAGCGACAAGGGTCAGTCGGGATGTCGCTAGAAAGATTAAAGGGCACATGATGACGGTTAAGAAAAGTCAAAAGGCTCAGACATAGGTTCTCCCAACTTGGCGACTAGGCTTTGTCGCGTGGTCTCGAGACAGAGAGATAGCATCTAGCGATCAGGCGAAAAGCTGTGATGGTCTGAGGTGACAGTTAGGCGCTGGGTCGCGGGAAGAATGATGAGTTAAGGAAAATACCTCGCGACTTCGAGATTTCATAGTCGCCTTGTCACTGGATCTTGGCTCGAGTTAAGCAGAGGTTAAAAAGTGCTTTGTCGCCAGGTCGTGAGATTTAACCAGGGTTAAGGTTTGATGCTCGTGACAAAGAGACTAACGGTCAGTCGCGTGGTCGCGGGACTTTGAATTTGAGAATTTGGTGACAGATTTGGCACTGTGAACACTCGGCAGCCATGGTTCCTCTGTGCTCGTGTTACAGAATTGATCAGGGAGTTTTTGATTGTAGAAGGTCATATACAGAGAGTCTGTTGATCCCAGATTTAGATTTATTCGACGTCGGTGGAGAAACAGAAGATTCAGAGCGTGGAAAAAGATGCAGAGCCCAATCACGAAGTTATTGCTCTCGGGTGCAGTTGGCAGGAGGACAGGTTCATGATCGATGAGTCATAGACGAGGGATTGAGCGGCGGCCGTCAGGGGTCACTTCTCATCCTGGGAGACTGTGATCAGTTGGTGAGAATTCATGACAGAGGCTATCCTCAGAGTAGAGCTAATGGATCCAGGTTGCTTGTTCACAGGGCGTAGTCAAGTACACGGATGGGCACAAGATAGAAAATCGGATATGATCGATTCACTTGGGGCACATTTATGACCAGATTAGATTTTGTACTAGGGTCAATTGGTACATTGTAAATCTGTAACCCTAGTTAGGTTTTCTGAGACTCCTGCCTGCGTGCATGGGAGTATAAAGAGTTTTTGAGAGCCTTAGTGCTAGGGAGTTGACATTTTGTAAAGAGAATTTGTTCTCTCTTAGAGTTATCTGAGGCATTCTTTCTGCCCTCTATCTTTTACATTTTGTAATCTTCTCATTGATCATGCAAGCTAGTGGAAGTACTTTGTGACAATCTTTCATATCCCTATGCTTCCTGGTTTGTATTATCTCTTATTAGATCAAAGCTTATGAATGTTATTAATGGACATTGGGGTTCCTAGTTCCTCTCATTTTCTGCAAGTCTGTGTGTTACTGTGTTTGATCTGATTTAGATGTTTTGTGGGTATACTTCAGCCCCTAGCAGTC
>MU227445.1:2568147-2591744 GCA_018584345.1 Thuja plicata
CCTAGAACCTGGAGGTCTCATCTTGGTTAGCATAAGGTCCCACAACCTTGAGATGATTCCCATGTTATACTGGATTATCAAGACCAAGAGAGCTTGAGATCAGAGGCACAAATTCAGTGTATAACAACTTCTCTCCATATTCATTAAGTACATCTCTCCCTTTGACAACAATGCCAAATTATATCCTTTTTTTTTTAAATTTATATTCATTGAATTTCCTCTCCATCAGCAATACAATAACTCAATGTTTGGTATAGATAAGTAACTTGTTGTGTACTAATATATCTTTGCAGTCCATCTCTTTACTTGCATCAACATGAATGATCTTCTAATAATGTGAAGGCTGATGCAACATCTTAGTCATCTTAGTGACCAATAGACAAGGGTAGGACCCCTAGTCTCTTCCCCAGGTACTCAAATGTATCTTTTGGCAATGGCTTTATGAATATGTTTGCTAATTGTTCCTTGGATTGAGCATATTCTAGTATTACCTCTTTCTCTTGTACTTGTTCTCTTAAGTAATGATACTTGATAGTAATGTGCTTTGTCTTAGCACACATGATATGGTTCTTTGAAATATTTATTGCACTTGTATTATCACAATAGATAATCATTTGTTTAAGAATTTTCTTATTCATACCTTCCAGTAATTGTTTGATCCATGTAATGTTAGAGCAATTTGCAGTAGTAGCCACATATTCTACTTCTGCAGTGGATTGTGAGATGCATCCTTGCTTTTTACTTATCCGTGTGACAAGTCTGTCACCCATGAAGAATGCTCCTCCAGTTGTGCTCTTTATGTCATCTATGTTTCCAGCCCAATCAACATTTGTATAGACTTGAAGCTCAAATTTGCCTTCTCTTTTATACCATAACCAATAGTCTGCGGCATTTTTTAGATATCTCAGAAATCTTTTGACAACAGTAATGTGTGATTCCTTGGGATTAGTAGAGAATCTTGCAACTATTCCAACTGCATGTGCTATATCTGGTCTAGTATGTACAACATACATGAGTTTTCCAATCATAGATCTATATAGGGTCTTATTTACCTCGGTTGACTTGTCTTCCTTTTTCATCTTGCATCTGGTTTCCATGGGTGTTCAAAATAGCTTGGAGTGCTCCATTTTGAATATCTTTAGAACTTCCTTAATATATTTGGATTATGTGATGTAGATTCCTACATCATGTTTAAGAATCTATAGACTAAGAAAGAACTTGATCTCCCCAAACATTGACATCTCAAACTCTTTTCTCATTTTAATAGAAAATGATTTGCATAACATATCATTACCTCCAAATATGATATCATCAACAAATACTTCAACAATCAGAATGTTATCATCAACATCTTCTTTTAAATATAGATTAGCATTATCACTTGTTCTTACAAATCCAATAATTATAAGATAGGAGTGAAGTCTTTCATACCATGTTTTTGGTGCTTATTTCAATCCATACAAGGATTTATGTAGTCTGCAAACCATGTTTCTCTTGTTAGGATCAATAAACCCTTCTGGTTGTTCAATGTATACCTCTTCTTCTAGTATTCCATTTAAGAATGCAAATTTGACATCCATTTGGTATACATTGAATCCTTTGAATACAACATAAGAAAGTAGAATTATGAATCCTTCTAGTCTAGCAATGGGTGCAAAGGTTTCTCCATAGTCAATACCTTCTTCTTGTGCATACCCTTTGTATACTAGTCTTGCTTTGTTCTTTGTGACTTCTCCATTCTCATTCAACTTGTTTCTGAATATCCATTTGGTTCCAATGACATTCTTGTCATCCGGTCTAGGTACTAATTTCAATGTTATGTTCTTCTCAATATTCTCTATCTCTTCATTCATAGCACTAACCCATTCTTGATTCTCAAGTGCAGTATTGATAGATTTAGGCTCAAAATCACAAATTAAACATCTAGTGTTCACTGACTTACTTCTTGTTCTCATTCCAGCCTTTTTGTCTCCTATGATCTAGTTCTATGGATGGTGTCTTCTGACATACTTGGAAAGTACTGGTTCAGCTCTTTGTTCATCATTTGTATCATCATCTTGACCTTCATTTTGACCTCCATCACTCGGTGCATCATTGTGAGCAATTTCTTGATTTTTTGGTGTTTGAAACCTGATGCTCGGGTGCATTATTTTGTCGCTCAGGAGCGATACATTGTTTCTTGGGTAGATTGTCAGGTTCATCACTATAGATAAACCTTTTGTATTATTCTGGTTCCTTTTTTCTTTCCTCATCATTTTTCTCAGCAAATTCATCTACTTTGACATTTGCACTTTCAATGATTTTGTTACAGGATTTGTTAAGACATTTATAGGCCTTGCTTTTGTTAGAATAACCTAGAAATATTCCTTCTTCACCTTTGGAGTCAAGCTTTCCA
Source organism: Thuja plicata (assembly GCA_018584345.1). Classification (NCBI taxonomy): domain Eukaryota; kingdom Viridiplantae; phylum Streptophyta; class Pinopsida; order Cupressales; family Cupressaceae; genus Thuja; species Thuja plicata. The sequence goes on from MU227445.1 coordinate 2,570,543, forward strand.
TTTTTATCATCTTTCAAAATATAACATTGACTTCCAAAATTTTTGAAGTAACTTACATTGGGTGTGTATACATACCATAGCTCATAAGGTGTCTTATTGGTATCTTTCTTCAATTGAACTCTGTTTAATGTGTATACAACAATACTCACAGCTTCTCTCCAGAATGTTTGTGTGATACCTTTCTCAATCATTATTGTTTTGGCAAAATCAAAAATTGATTTGTCCCTTCTCTCAACAATCCCATTTTGTTTTGGTATTCTTAGTGCAGAAACCTATCTTTGAATTCCATGCTCATTACAAAAGTTAGTGAATTCATTAGAAATAAATTATCCTCCTCTATCTGACCTTAGACATTTTAGTTCCTTTCTATTTTTTTTAAACTATAGCTTTATACCATTTAAACATCTTGAATGCTTCTGATTTCTCTTTTAAGAACATAACAGTCATCATTCTAGAATAATCATTTACAAATAGAATGAAGTATCTATCACCATAGTAGCTCTTTGTTCTCATTTGTCCACATAGGTCAGTATGGACTAGTTCTAGAATAGCATTAGATGTGTAGGTTTTTCTCTTGAAACTAGACTTCGTCATTTTACCCCTTTGACAATTATTACACATGACATGGTTGGATTTTGAAATGCTCAGTAATCCTTTTACTTTCCTTTTATTTCTTATCCTAACCGTGTTTTCAAAATTCACATGACATAAAATTTTATGCCACAACCATATGTCTTCGTTTCTAGCCATTAAACAAGCGGTATTAATATCATCAAGATAGAATATGTTACCTTTTGTCTATTCACTAGTTCCAATCAACCTTCCTGATTCATTAAAGATCTTTTCCTTTTTGTTCTCAAATGCAACTTGATGTCCTGTGTTATTCAGCTATGAAACAATCAATAGATTATAGTTAATTCCTTTCACCCAATATGCATTTTCACATCTGATCAGATTATTTAACATTATTGTTCCTTTACCTTCAACCAAACAAGGTGAGTCATTACCCATTCTTACTAATCCACCATTATAGTATTCAAAAGTTTCAAACTTTTCCTTATCTCCAGTCATATGGTAGTACAACCACTATTAATAATCCAGACATCATTCTTACTAACCTTAGATATAAGTGCAGTTTCAACATACCTCTCCTCTTCATTTGAATCATCCTTCATAGCAACAAATACCACCTCAATATCTTCATCAGACCCACTGTCAGTATTTTCAACTTTGTTCTCAGCCAGGTAACAAGACTTCTTTCCTTTGTCCTTATAGTCTTGGTTGTCTCTTCTGTCAGATTATCGGTTGCTTCGGTAATCTCGGTCATCACCTCTATCAAACTTCTTTTCATATGATTTTTCATTGTTTCTATCTTCTTTTCTTTTGTTAGGACATCTAGCAGCAAACTGTCCAATCTCTTTACAATTAAAACATACCAATGGTAATTTGCCTTCGCCTCTCTGCAATCTTCTAGCTCCATTAGTGCTTCAATCTCATAAAGTTCTTGGTCATCACTATCACTTTCACTATCATTTCTCATAGTGTGTTTATGACTTAATTTACTTATTTTCAAAGAATATTTGAATGCAGATTCAATAGTTGGTAAGACACTCTTGTCAAATTTATTCATCTCAAATGAAATAAGTCTACCAATCAAACTATCTAGAGTAACATTGTTATTTTCTACTACTCTCATTTCTTGTATAGAAGACACTATAATAGCATAAATAGGCAGTAAGGTTCTTATAATTTTACTCACCACTATTTCTTCTTCAAGTACACCTCCTACTCCTCAGATAGCATTAAAAAACTCTTTGATTATGCAGCTGTATTGAGTGATGTTTTCTCCTTTCATTCTTAGGTCATCAAACCTTCCTCTTAGGCTTTCTACTATAGCTCTTAACACATTCTTATCTCCTCCATGTAATAGATTTAATTTTTCCAACATTTTCTTTGCAGTGGTGCATGCTTTGACATCTTCAAATTCAGCATCGGAGAGTGAGGAAGCAAGTTCTATCACCATAGAATTGTGTTCATGCTTTTCTCTCAATTGATCAAGTGTCAGAGGTCCAATCGGTAACAAAAATTTAGTATCTAAGTATTGAGTCACATAATTTCCAATATTTGATAGGTCATGTCTTATCCTTCTTTGCCATGATGCAAAGTTGTCCTTGTTCAACTTAGGCACATCCATTTTTCTCATCTTGTGATCTTTAGCTTGAGTCTTAAAACTCGCTTTCTAAGCACACAAGCTCTGATACCAATTGTTAGAACAACTGAGGGAGGGGGGGGGGTGAATCAGTAGCCTCAATTTTTAATCCAATAATTCAACCAAAAATTTATACCACAAATATAAAACCTCTACTTATCTTCATCCTACAAGATGTATGTCTTTATCAAATATATGTTGCTCACCGAATATACTATTTATCCTTTCCTTAAGATTTACCGAATAACAGTGTATCTTTTCTTAACCTTTACCAAAATACAGTAAATAACTTAGTGTTTACTGATCAATCCTATTTTAGTAATGTGTAAAGCAAAACATCAAAGAAATGAACCATGTACACATTTGACACATGGATTTTTAACGTGGAAACCCTATTAGGGGAAAAACCACTTGGGACCGGTAACACAAAAAATTTTCTCTTCTGAAGTGAGATTGGTGAAGAGCCAACTGTATTAAAGGTTACAAACACACTGTTAAGTGTGACCTTGTTAGAGGATTTATCACTAACAGTTTATCACTTAACCTAGCATTCACTATGCTATCAACATGAAAACCTTTTGATACTCCTTGGGATGTATCTCAATATATAAAGGATGGTTAAGTCCTACTCTATTAAGAGATTTTCTGAATCAATGGTTAAACTGAAACAATATATGATCTATTCATAAATACAACTTAATCTTGCAGATGTTTAGATCTATTATAAGCTCATAATACCTCTTCTGATTAATGTTATCTTCAATTCCTTTTCTCTACTTCTAAGTTATGCTCAGTGAATGTTGTTTCTTCTCTATTTCTTGGTGTCTATAGAATTCTTAGCTCTATTCTTCAGCTTGTATGATCAGATCTGTATGAAGACCTCTATCTTTACAAGAATTCCATTCAACATTTCTCTTCTCATAATGAATTTCTTGTCTCTTTATATAGACATGATTTCACCATTTCTTGTCCTTCTTGTTTTCTTCGTTGATCACTTTTCGACCCATAAATCTTGCCATGTTTTCTTTAGCTTTATTATGTAAATCTCTCCTTGTTTTCTGAAATAAAAAATGCTTTAAATCTCCTTCTTATCTTTATATTTTAATTGATTGGTGAAAAAAAAGTAAACAGTTAGTTAACTCTATAATTAGCTCCTACCAACTAAGTTGTTTTGTCATTTTTATAACTTCAGTTCTTGTCAGTCAACACTTTAGTTGTGCTCGGTGACTAGTGCAGATAGCTCGGGCATCAAATTCAATTTTGTTCAGTGACAAATGTAGTTAGCTTGGTAATGCTTGCTCGGGTAACACTTTATGTTGGGTAGCACTGTGAATTTTGTGCTCGGGTTTCACTGTCCCTTGGGGTTTAATTTCACTTGATGTACATGATTACCGATGACAAAAACTTTGTCTCTTTAGATCTTTAAGTGTTGTGACAATATGTGTATGATAAATCATACTATATCAAGTTGACATCAATGACAATAAAATACATTTACTGATTTAATGTCTTGCATATACCTTCTGCATCTTGGTGATCATCAACTTTGTCATCTTCAAATATTCAATCAATTATAGTTCATCAGATGGAAGTGAATAGGATTCTAAGAAATCTAAAAGGAACAGAGGACTATGGATTATATATAAGAAGAATGAGAAGTTTGAACTGAAAGTTTACATAGATGCAGATTGGGTAGGTAATGTTGATGACAAAAATAGTACAAGTGGAGGTGCATTCTTTTTAGGAAAGAGATTAGTCTCTTGGACAAGTAAGAAACATAATTGTATTTCTCAATCTATAGCATAAGCTGAATATGTTGTAGTAGCAGTGAATTGTTCAAACATAGTGTGGATAGAGCAATTGTTGAAAGGTATAAAGGAAGAAATAACTAAACCAATTATTATTTTTTGTGATAACACTAGTGCTATTAATATTTCAAAGAACCTTTTGATACATACAAAGACCAAAAATATTTCTATGAAGTATCATTACTTAAGAGAGCTAGTACAAGACAAAGAAGTAAGACTTGAATATGTAAATAAAAAGGAATAGTTGGCAGATATATTTACTAAGGCTTTACCTAAGGATTATCATGAGCATCTAAGAGGTAAATTAGGGGTGATTCCCCTAGATGAGGCTAACTAAGATCACATGGAGTGATTGCAGTAAATGTATTGCATATAATATTTGGCAAATAGATGCAAAGGTGGTCACACTTTAGGGGTTGCCTAAATCTATGAAGAGTAATGCACAAGATGTTGATCAGTCATAAGAAAGATGATAGAGGAAGCATAGAATTTAGAAACTTGACTCATAAATTGTTGGAAACTACAATTGAAACAATTGTTACATTTTCATTGATGTAAAACCTTAACTGGTAAGATAATTGCTATCTTGTAAAGTGTCATATCAATTGATTGATGAAGAAGATTTGAAAAGGAGAGATAAAAAGAAGACCTAGTGAATGGTTGAGTTATGTGAAACTACAATGAGTACTTGATGAGATTGTACCTTGACAAGGTAATATATTGTTTATCTTAAGTCTAAGAGAAGTTTGGATGACTACAAGATTAGCCTTGACCGAGTTACATAGCAGAATATTAAAGAACATAAGTTCATAATAGTTTGTGCCGAGTAATTTTGACTGATGCGAGTGTCGAACGAGCGCCAACATATGTTGAGAAAAGTTTAGTGTTGACCGAGCATCAGTATATGTCGATTATTAGAGAATTACCGAGTTACACAGAGATGACCAAGCAACAATGCAAAGTATTAACCGAGTGTTAGTTTTATGATAGTTTGAGATCCCAGCCAACATAGTTGATTTTATTGGTATATGTGAAGCGTATTTAAGATAAGGATGATTTTTGTGGAGAATTAAATGAGAATTTAATTTATGTTTAACCATTTTTATGTATAGATTCAAGAAGGAGTTTTAGGATGTATTCTACAAGGTAGATGGAAACAAAATGATGGAAGGATTTGTTGGATCTAACCTAAACCTAAGATCTATGGTGATGATTAAGTGACAATAAATCGAGCTACCTGATCAAAGAGGTATAAGATTAACCTAATTTAATTTTATGTACATAGTGTGGTATGTGGTTAATTTAGTTGATTGGCTAATCTAAGAAGAAGGAAGACAAGGCTAAAGAGAGCAGTACAAGACTTCATAGTGGTGATTGCTTGAAGGATTTCCAAAAAGATCAGAGATCAGAGATTAGAGAAAGAGATCAGAGATGGAGATGACAATGAAGGCCATTTAGTGAATTAGCATTTGAGCTATAATTGGGTTTGTATTTGCAAAGTGAGTTGTATGTTTCAGATCATAATTCGCTGTTACTTTCTAACCATTGTATCAGTTGCAAAATCCATTTAAACAAGGTTGACCTAACAGTCATATTATTAAATCCTTTAATCAAGGTGACATTCTAATGGAATGGTCTAAGCCCTCTAACAAGGATCACTTTTAAAAGGGTGATTAAATACTTTAATTGGGTCACATTTAACAGTTTGTATTGTAACCTTTAACTAGGTTAGCTTTTCACAAAGCTCACTTTAGAAGAGTGAAAAATTGGTAAAATATTACTGGTGTTTTTTCCCATATTGGGTTTCCATGTTAAATCCTGGTGTCATACTTGTGTGAATTTTATTTGATGTGTTGTACTATAAATATTTTTATATTATGCAATTTGATTATAGTAGGACAGTAAACTGCAAGTTTATATTGTTGATCATATGCTATAAAGATCGAGTGGATTAATGAGTGGCTATAAGTGTTTGAAAGTTTAATTGGTACATCTGGAACTTGGATAACTGATTCACCCTCCCTCTCATTTATTCTAAATCATTATAACAATAAATAGCTACATGATGAAGATGTATGTATTTGGCATTGTTGTCAAAGAGGGAGATATACTATGACAGAAATGTACAAAGGGAGATATTGAGAAATCAAAGAGGGAGATATACCAGTAAGGGAGAAATCTATGAGAGAGAAAAGATACATAGATAAATCTATTCAAGAGGGAGAAATATTTGTATTGGAAAGAATCAAAATGAAGCTAAGGACATTAATGAAAATAAGTTTACAGAGAACATACTTTTTGGATTGTTTGGGAACCTTGCATATGTTATTTTTTTGCATGTGTTTTCCATCAATGCCAAAGAGGGAGATTGTTGGAAACTATAATTTAAACAATTGTTATATTTCCATTGATGTCAAACCTTAGTTGCTAAGAAAATTTCTATCTTGTAAAGTGTCATATCAATTGATTGATGAAGAAGATTTGAAAAGAAGAGATAACAAGAAGACCTAGTGAAATGGTTGAGTTATCTGGAACTACAATGGGTACTTGATGAGATTTAGCCTTGACAAGGTAATATATTGTTTATCTTATGTCTAAGTGAAGTTAGGATGATTATAAGATTAGTATTGATCGAGTAACAAAGAAAAATATTAAGAAACTTATGTTTGTGCCGAGTGATGCGAGTGTCGATCGAGCACCAGTACTTGCCGAGAAAATTTAGTATCGACCGAGCATCAATATTTACCGAGTGTCAATAAGTTATTGAGTTATATGATGATGACCGAGCGAAAGAACATAATGATGAATGAGTGTTAGTATTTTGACAATTTGATGATGATTTAAGATCCAAGCTGACATAGTTGATTTCTTGGGATATGTGAAGTATATTTAAGATAAGGATGATCATTGTGGAGAATTAAATGAGCATTTAATATATGTGTAATATTTTTTATGTATGGATTCAAGAAAGAGTTTTAGGATGTATTCTACAATGTAGATGGAAATGAAATGTTGGAAGGATTCGTTGGATCTGACCAAACCCTTAGATTTACAATGATGATTAAGTGGCAAAAGATCGAGCTATCTGATCAGAGACCTGTATAAGATTAACCTAATTTCAAGTTATATGTGTGTGTGGTAGAGGTTAATTTAGTTGATTAGAAAATCTAAGCAGAAGGAAAAGAAGGCTGAGAAGAGAAGTATAGGACTGCACAGTGGTGATTTCTTGAAGGATTTATGAGCATTTATGAGTGATAGAAATGACAATAGAGGCCAGTCAGTGAATTAGCATTTGAGCTATAATTGGATCTATATTTGCAAAGCGAGTTGTATCTTTCAAATCACAATTTTCTGTTACTTTCTAACCATTGTATTAGTTGCAAAATCCTTTTAAACATGGTTGACCTAACAGTTATATTGTAAAGCCATTAATCAAGGTGACATTCTAATGGAATGGTCTAAGCCCTCTAACAAGGCTCACTTTTAACAGGGTGATTAAATCCTTTAACCGGGTCACATTTAACAATGTGTATTGTAACCTTTAACAGGGTTGGATCCTCACAAAGCTCACTTTAGAAGAGTGAATAATTGGTAGCATGTTACTGGTGGTTTTTCCCATATTGGGTTTCCATGTTAAATCATGGTGTTATAGTTATGTGAATGTTATTTGATGTGTTGTATTGTTAATAGTTTTATATTCTAGAAGTTGATTACATTAGGTCAATGAACTGCAAGTTTATGTTATTTATTATATGCTATAGAGACCGAGTGGTTTTGAGTTGGTTAATGTGTTTGAAAGTTAAATTGGTACCTTTAGAACTTGGATAACTGATTCACCCCCCTCTCAATTATTATGAATCATTCTAACAAAAACATGATAGGAAAAGGGAGTGCTAAGGCACTACATTTAGAGTACCACTATCAATAATTTGTTTCTTTTAATTTTAAACTTCATGATATGAGTAAGAAGGAGAAGTGCTTGTATTTTTCATAGGTAAGAAATGAATGATCAAGTTGGATTGAAAAGCGTTGTGAAAAATATTTTAATGAGTTGCAAATCCTAAGACTTCTAAAGTGCAGTGTAAGGGATGAGGGTCTATAGGGAATTTTACTCCTTATTTCCTCTTTCTAATATTTTTTCCACTGTTGCTTTAAAATCATGTTATTACCAACTTCATAATTTTTCTTTAACTTGGAAGGTGAAACACTTTCATCATGGACCTTATTGAAACTTGTGTAGGAATGGATAGTAGGAGGATTGATCTCTATTAGGATATTCTAAAATCCTATCGTCATTATGTACATCCACTTTAGTAGGTTGGGAAGACTCATTTAGGTCTTCATCTTTACTAAATGCTATATTGGGAGATAGATCATGAATTAAATTCATTAAATCATCTTGTCTCAAAATATGTTTATGGTTACAATAAGATCTAGGAGAGTAAAGTATATCTAGAGTGATGGGTGTGCTAGAATTGACATATTTAGCTTGTTCCTCTTGTACCAAAGTATATTTGTGAGAAGAGGATCCATTACTAATCTTTAATGTTGCATTTCTATTAGGGAGATCATTGATTTGAGTATTGATGATTTCCTCATTGATAAAATATAGCCTTTGGGAGGTATAAGTGTGATTAATCAATTCTTCATCTATGGGAGATGTGTCATGTATGCATAGAAAAGGTAGAGTGTCCTTAAGAAAGGTAATATCATTTCCCTTGAATAAAAATATCCTTATGAGTAAGATGCTATTTAGGAGAGTGATAAACATAACTCATTATGGCTTCATTTGTAGAGGGACTGCCATTGAAATACATAGAAATTGGAGTATCTCTAGGAGAAATAGCCATTATATCATTCTCACAAACCAAATGATCCTCATAGGGGAGGTATATTTTAGGATAAGGATCATCATCATTTATTAGGGTATAATTTTTTAAGATTGATGAACATCAATACAACCAAGATCACCTACATGCAAGACAGTTACAAAGAAGAAGCAGACAGAAGAGAGAAGGATCCAGAAAGCTATGGCGGCCGATAGGCCAAAGATAGGAAAACCATGTTGACATAAATGATTTCTATATTCAACAATAATGATTTACAAAACTATCTCCTTACGAAATACAAAGAGGTGATTCCTTATAAAGGAATACCGAAACCCTAAAAGGGAAACTACAAGAAATAGAAACTGCCTAATGTTAGCTAAAGAAAACTAGAGTGAATAGGGAAGTTACTAATTAGATCATAATCATTTAAATTAGTAACCCCGATAGACTATTACTCTAACATACTTAACACGGAGATATTTAAAATAAATTTTGATAGTCTTCTTGTGCAAAAATTTCCTCATGGGTGGGATCAAATTTTGGAGTGGGTTAATCATACCCATGAATGAAATAGAGAAATAAGTTGTCAACATGTGCATAAAAATGAAGATCTCGAAGATCTTGGACAAAATTAAATGAATAAAAAATAGCAATGATATGATGTAAACATAGATTAGTGAAATGAATAAAAATCAGATCTAGACATGAAAATCAAAATTAATATGTAAGACATCGGGTTTACCAAAAGGTAAGGTAGGAAAATATAGCTCACTAGCTTGTGTGGGTAAACTAGGATCACTTTCATCAGTTTCAGATTTGACAAATTGTAGATGGTTTGTCTCCTCCTAATTTTTCTATAAATCTTCCTGCATGTTTACCACCTATTTGTACCCACAAAAATATATAATGTTGTGTATAAAGTGATTTTCCTAAGTCAAACCCTAGTTTTGAAATTAAACATGAAATTAAATTAAATTAAATTGAAAACGAAAGCATGTTGATATGTACTAGAGGCTAGATATGAGAAATTAGATGTCTTATACCTTGTTTTTTATTTAAAAAACAGCCAAAACTGGGGGGCTAACCTGAACAGACATAGCCAACACGAGGAGTGCTGACAACCAGAAAAAAACACACATAGCAAACCCTCAACCTATGCCAATTTTAAAAACCAAAAACCACGAAAGAAAATCAACAGGCCCCAACTCCAACACGGAGCTGGTAACCAGCCTGGAAGTCCTAATAGGCCCCAACCTCACCATGAGATTGGTAACTATCCTGTGGTAATAAGTATGAGTAAAGTTAGCATTAATAGTAACAAACGGTAAACCAACATTACAAAAACTTGAGTTTAAATGTAGCTCGAACAGGCCCACATCGCCCAACCGAAAAGACCAAGAAAAAAATTAACCATAAACAAAGGAAAAGGAAACTACTTGGGGTTAACTTCCCCGCAATTCAACAAGAGATTAAGCCAGTCATCCACGAGGAATTGGTAAAGTTATTCATCCTTTCGCTCTCCTCTCGAATTCACTTTCTCCATATGAAGGAGTTGGAGCGTAGTTGCAGCCGCATGCATGACCTTCATAGCAAAGTCCACGATCCTATTAAAGATTTCCCTAATATTTTTTATTTTCACCCTCATTTCCTTTAACTCCTCCTTAGGGTCAGAAAGCAAGAGGGGCTCCTGAGGTTCTTTATTTTTATGGGGAGTGTCACTCGTAGCATCAGGCATTTTCTCATCTACCTTTTTGGAGTCCTCCGGGGATCCCTTAGGATCTTTGTTATCATTGATAGCCTTGGTGTTATCCTTTTCCTCCTAGGGGCTAAGGGGTTGGGTAGTTAGGAGTGGCGAGTCTACTTTCTTCTACTCAAAGAGCTTTTTCTTTGAAAGGTCAAAGGTGAGGAGACAAAAACTGGCAGAGACTTGAGAGTTGTGACTTTTCTTAGTCCGATCCACAATAGTGCTTTTCTTCTTTTTTTCCATTTCTCTCTCCTCAACCTTAACTTTCTTCCCCACTTTAGCTTTCCCCTTGGCGACCTGCTTAATTTCTTCTTCCTCCTCCGAATCTTCTTCCTCTTCATCCTCATTAGGGAACCTCTTTCTCATAGCTTTTTGCTTGTATCTGGTTTTGGTGGTGATTCTGTTAGATCTCCACCTACTATCATTTTCCTCCTCCTCTCCTTCAGAGTCAATGGTGATTTGGTCACCATCAGGAGAGCCAATTTTATCCTTCTTGGAAGCAGGGGTTTTGGAAGAAGTCATGGGGTTAGAAAGAGTAACCTGCAGCTCATTAGGATTCTCAGGATACATCATAAAGTTATGAAGAGTAACAGTCCTAGGTGGACAGAGGGCTAGATGGAAATTGTATAGGCATAGCATTAAACCCTGATGGATAATACAATAATTCTGCCTGGATTTCATTTTTTCTCTGACTTCCATAACAGAAGCTTCCATCAAATGGAGTAGAAAAAAAGGAAAGGAGATGGAATCACTGTACCTAAAGTGGTTAAGGAGCAGGAAATGGTAGTTGTAACAGGTTTCGAAGAGGCCTTCCAGAGTGATATACTTCATCAAAATGAGGCACATTTCATTCCACGGGTTGGGTAGCGCCATTCTGTTGAAACCTCCCCAAAATCATTTGGGAATCTCCATTTTTTTAAAGAATCTTTTCATATGGGTGTCATCTCGGCTTTTGGTGATCTTTTTCCATTTTCTCCCCTCTGTAGAGAGACTCGTGGCCTGTGCAATAACCTCCTCATTAATCTCAAAAGTAATTCCATTTATCATGACTTTGCGCTCATCCCAAGTTTTTACCAACTGCAGAGAGACCAGTTCGTCACTGTCGCCCATGTCTTATACCTTGTTGATGATATGATCTCTGAATTTTATCACAACTGTTGTTGCAATAGCATCACTCCACAAGACCTAAAAGGAAAATCATTAATAAATTCTTGCATGCAGGTTATTGAAGCTTACGACAATGCCAGATCTAAAGAATAATTCCTTGAATGCTTGATGCTTGAATACTTGAGAACTTGAGTTCTTGATTGAATTGATGGATGTAAAAATGAGGGAGGATATCTTTCTTATATACCTCTCCCAATATTTTTGGGGTGTTAAAATCAAAGCATGCTAGCACGGGTTTAAAATTACTACTTAAATTAATTGACTATTAGAAAATTAATTTGGACCTAAATAATAGGGAGTGGGGAAATGTGCCCAAGGCACCTTGCTTCCTCTGATGTGGTCCCAAATTAGGACTTGAGGTCCTAATGGAGAAGAAGCTAAAATTATAGTAAAAATTGAGCTACGATGAATGCGACTATATGTAAGAGGCCATACATGCTAAAATTGTTCCTAGGTATATGGGAAATAACATAGGTATGGAATTTGAGATGCTAGATTGTTTGTTTGGTACAAGTGGGTGTATCATACAAAGTTTATAGTTGATGGTTATATTGATAAGTATAACGCTCATCTAGAGGCTAATAGATTCAAAGACCCTTTCTCCTATATCCACGATGGAATCTGTTTATCTTTCACTTTCTACTATTACATCTTAGGGTTGGTTAGTGTATTAGATAGATGTGAACATTTCTTTCTTGCATCATGATCTTTAGGAAGAAATAAGTATGGAATAGTCACTAGGTTTGGTGCAAGATTGTTCTCTTGTTTATAGGATAAACCATTCATTATATGGTCTCAAACAAACTCCTAAAGATTGGTATGAGAAGATGGATAGTTTCTTGCTTTCTTCCATATTTGCTAGACATTACTCTAATCCTACAATTTACATTCAGAGGCATGGGGGGCTCTTTGAATTTTTATTCTTTATGTAGATAAATTGATTCTTTTAGGGATTTGTCTTATCACGATTGAGGATATTGAGTGAGCTTTGATGAAGTGTTTTGATATGATAGATCTTGGATTGTCACATTACTTCCTTGGTCTTTAAATTCATCAATATTCTATTGGTATTTTTATCTTTTAGAAAAGGCACGCCTTTGATTTGTTTCAAATATTTGGGATAACTAATTTTAAGCCAATCTCTCCTCCATTTTAATTATGTTTTTTGTTGTCTACCAGTTGTGCTACTCCATCAGTTGATACTACTTAGTATTGGCAACCTTTTGTACTTCAGACATAGTTGTTCTAATATTTCCTTCATCATTGGTCTTGTCCTTAATCTCTCTCAAGATCCTTATGAGAGTAATTAGAAGGTTTATAGCTGTATCTTGAGGTACATCAAGGGTACTGAACAATTTGGGATTCACTACACATCAGGTGCTACTAAGATTGTAGGCTTCACTAACTTAGATTGGGCTCATAATGTTGATGATTGGAGGTCAACTTTTGGATTTGTAATTTTTTCTTGGTTTTGATCTAGTTTCTTGTTCTTGCAAGATGTAAATTGCTATTGCATTATCATCAATTGAGGTTGAGTATCGAGGAGCACTCTTGGATAGTAATGAGATTCTTTCGCTTGACAGTTGATGACTGAGTTTGGCTTTCCTACTGATCATATCTATACTCTTTGGTGTGATAATTAGAGTGCCATCCATATTTCTCATAATCCAGTAGAGATTTAGTGTAGTAAGCACATTGAGACCGCCATGCACTTTATTCAAAAACTCATCCAGGATGGTCTTCTTTCTTTGGAGTATTTTCCTATAGAGTAGTAGGTTGTTTACATCTTTACTAAACCATCAGTATCTCCTTGCTAACTTTAGTTATGACTGATGTTAGTGGAACATGTATTAGTTCTTGGGTGGACTAGAGGAGTCCACCTTCCTTCCAATTTTTTTTCAATTAGTTTCTCTCCTTTGGTGCAGATTTTTCTCTCATAGGGTTTTTCTCATTTTCTCTAATTGTGAGAGATTTAGATTGCATTGCATTGTAGTTGTACATGGGTACCTAACATGTTTCAAAGATCCATAATGCATCTCATATTGCCTGTTGCATTTTTATTTTCTGATTGAAACTCTTGCATATTTCTGCTTAAGTTGCACTTAAAAAGGGAGTATTGGTGTATGCATTTATGTTGTATATATTTTCTTAAATTTACTTAAGAAACAACATTCTTCTAGATGCATAGAGTTGTACATTAGCTAATTAGGTTAGGTATGTCTTTTTTTCTTGTACAGAGTGGTTATACCTACTCTTCTTCCTGATTGGAGCATATGTTTTAATCACATGTATTACTCTCTCCCATATTTTTCTTTATAAAAATGAGGTTTATACAAAATATCATATCTTATACACATCAAAGCATTTGACTAGTGAAATAGCTTCTTGTGGTTTCTTCTCATTGTTTGGTGGAGGATTGGCTCTGACTTGCAATATAGGCTCATGAGTGCATCCATAAATTCAAAAGGACAATAGTTTTAGTAGGATAGAACCAATATTATAGCAACAACCACCCAACGCAAAAGGATTGTAGTAGAAACACATCTAAAAGAACAAAGAATATAACATAAAACACTCATTGATACTTATACTTGAGTATACATATAAAATTCAAAATTATCGTTGTAACAAGAAAATAGGAAAGAATTTTAGAATCACAGAAGAAAGGATACAAGGAGTTAATATTGTTACAAAGATATAGATTCAATATATTATAGATTGGATCGATTTACTGATAATGCTTTATAGTATATGCTATGGTTGTTAGTGACTATAATTTATTGGATATATATTCTTTTCTATAACAACCTCTTGTAATTCACTAAAATTTCTCTCACCCTCTTCTTATCCTTAACACTAAGGTATAGCTATAACATTTCAAGTACCTATACATAGATCTTTGATCTTTGTCCATGCTTGCCAACGGTAACATAACATTGTGGCTTCTTTCTCTTATTTGGTTTGATACCTTATGTATTCATACCACTCACAATTTACAACTTGGGAGCTAAACTTCAAAGCTAGTTTTAGAGTAGCAACTCATCAGCCAAGATTAATCAATAACTCTAAAGAAAATATTAGAGTAGGAACTCTAAAGCTAGAGCTTAAGAGCTAATTTTTGTGGAGTTACTCTAAAGTTAGAATTCTAAAGCCAATTTCATGAACTAAAAAATTGAAACTAAAGAGTCAATTATATATGACAACAATAGAGGTTCAACTCTAGAGATACTTCTATGAGTAGACTCCAAAGCTAGTTATAGAATATCAACTCCAGAACTAGTTCTGCAAGTTAGACTCCAAAGCTAATTATATCAGATATATTATCAACTAGTCTTGAAATTGAAAATGTAAAACTAGTCTTGTAAAGCTAATTCAAAATTGAGATAAATTCTAAAATCAGAACTGATTTCTTAAACACACTATAATACTTATTTTTTTAACAATATCACATAAATGTTCATCATATGAATACAATCCAAAAATAAACTAAAAGACAAAATCCAACATTCTAAAGTTAAAGGCCAACAATCAATGACATCCAGACTAGCAATAAATCCAAACTATGTCCAAATATCTTAATGGAGAGTACCCATAGACTAATACGTCTGATTTAGTAGACCCATCAATTATGTGAATTTGTGTTTTTTTTTATGGAGGTTCAGACCTGCGTGCAAGGCTGCCCAGCAGAGGCACAAAACCTGCGAGCAACCAGCCAAGCGAGGGCCACCACAGAGAATTTTTCGCTACCCGATACGGGAGCACGGGCCTATATGCTGAAACCTCTTTGGCTAAGAGCTAAGGACTGAAGGGTATCCATTCCGCCAAATTCACCTAGGGCACGATCCTCACCTCATCCCTTATAATGACAAATCCTTCCATTATGTAAAATTTGAATCAGATATAAATCTAGTTTAGTGATGGCTACACCAAGCCATTATTGCAAATTCCCATATGGTTTGCTTGTCATAAGCAGCTGAAAAAGATCAAATATTTCTCTCATAACGCCATGCATGATCACAATTCCGTGTCACTCTCTCTCATGTGACACCATTACAACTACATACGTTTGGTCTTCCTAAACCAAAAATCAAAACCAAAATAAATTGAATTAAAGAAACAAAAAGACAAGTATGGAAAACGCTTTAAAGCGCACCAGCTCTTGGCCTTGCATTGTAGCATCTTCTCATGCGTCGCACTAGGGCCAGGAAAAGAGATGACAGAGAAAAAGAGGTTAGCATGCGCCGCATCTAACAAACCCAGCAACATAAAAAATGCTCAAAATATTTGAGCCTAATCATAAAAAGCAAATGTTCATAATAATTTGGGAAGAGCATTAGTAGTGTATGTAGCGTGAGACCACCTTTTTCCTTTCCAACTGAAACCCTATCTTTCGGAAAAATACAAAAA
The DNA here is from genome assembly GCA_018584345.1 of Thuja plicata. NCBI lineage: Eukaryota > Viridiplantae > Streptophyta > Pinopsida > Cupressales > Cupressaceae > Thuja > Thuja plicata. Next base: position 2,586,707 of record MU227445.1, read on the forward strand.
CTCTTTAATCCCCCATTTACTTGTTTAAGCAAGGGGTACTCTCACAACATTAGTCTGATGAGAGAGATTAAATTGGATTCTCCTACGGCCTCGTTTGGTATACAAATACCGTAAGAGCAGGGAGTGCGAAGGAAAGGGCTATTTTGCAGTCTAGTTTAATCCTCCCTTCGCTGTGCTCTTCAGACTTATCGGATTGTTGATTCTTTGATGGCACAGCTGATGAACAACCCCCCACCTGCAGATGTCAGTCATCTCCCTCATCGTAATCAAGTGGCCAGTGAAAGTTTAGAGGAGAATGATCTTGCCGATTGTTTATCTAAGCAGAACAAAAGAAGTCTTATCTCTGAGCTAGATAGCAATTCTATAGAAGTTTACATATGTGATGGGAATGGTTTTAAGAAGAAGATCGTTGAAGAGGAGGCGGCGGCCAAGTCTAACAATGGCCATCATGCAAAGGCCAACAGCTCCTTCCTCCATTCAACAGTCAATATAGTTGGTATCATGATAGGTAAATGCCACATAGACACTCTCTGACACAATTAAAATAATTATTTTTGTAGATGTGATTTAAACAGATATTCTAAGTTTTAATTTGTTTAGATGATTGATTTTATAGTATATTAATAAATGAATCTTATTAAAAAGAATGTTTTGTTTAAATTCAATCGAACAAAATTAGTAAACTATATAATTGTTTTGCCATGGCCATAAATGCTACTGCTTTGATTCAATTAGAAATAGAGAACTGTCTTTAAATCCTAATAGCTTGGTTAAATGAGATCTATTGTGAAAGTGAGTTTGATTGCAGATGGGTTTTATTAAAGAAGTGAGTAGGATTTCAAATGAACTGTCTAATTATTTTTCTCTCTTAGCTTTCTTGTATCCTAATGATAGATCATAGAATTTGGTCCCAGACATTGATACAAAAATCACACAGTCTAATTCAGAAGCAAACAATAACAATTAAATTATTGATTTGACAATCTGATATCATTGATGGATCAAAGTAGTAAACTATGCAGTTTTGTTTCACAGCAAATATTATTGCTGTGATTCAATTAGAATAGAGAACTGTCTCCAAATCTTAATTTTAGGTGAATTGAATTCTCTTGTCAAAGTGCGATTTCAGATGGGTCTTATTGAAAAAGTGAGTACGACTTCACATGAATCAGTTATATAAATTAAAACACAAGTTTAGAATATACTATTTAAACCCAGTCAGATCAAAGTAGTCAGCTATACAGTTGTTTTACCATGCCCAATAATATTGGGCTGATCTGAATAGAAATAGAGAGTTGCCTGCAAGCCCTAACTAATAGTTTAGATGAATTGTGAATGAACTATTTCATATATATATTTTTGTCTTCCCTACCTCTCTCATATTCTGGTGATAGATCACCGAGTTCAACACTGAAAAAAAAAAACACAATCTAATTCAGAAACAAACAATAACAATCAAATGAAAATATGATATCATTGATTGATCAAAGTGTACAATTTTGTTTCACCATGGGCACAAAGAATACTGCTCTGATTCGATTAGAAAAGAGAACTATCTCCAAGTCTTGATAACTTTGGCGAACTGAGTTCTGTTGTGAAAGTGCAGGGCTTGGGCAGCTATCTACTCCATACGCTCTGGAAAAGGGTGGGTGGATGAGCGCTTTCCTACTGGTGGGGTTAGGCATAATATGCTCCTACACAGCCACGATAATGCGCAAATGCCTGAAGCAAAGCCCGGAGGTGAGAAACTACCAAGATCTTGGAGAGCGAGCCCTGGGCAGCAAGGGACGAATCATCGTATGCACGTTTCTCTACGTGGAAATATTTTTGGCACTGGTGAGCTACACAATTTCATTGGGCGACAACCTGGGCACCATCTTCTCCAATGGAAGTCACCTGAGGCTGTCGTGGGCCCATCTGCCACCTTCCCGTTTTCTCACAATTATTGCTGTTCTGATTGCGCTGCCCAGCCTGTGGCTCAGGGACTTGAGCTCCATTTCTTTTCTTTCCTCCGGAGGAATCGTCACTTCCCTCTTGCTTTTCTTCACTGTCGGCTGGGCTGCCGCCTTTGGAGGCGTGGGGACAAAACGTTCCATTCCCTCGCTGCAAGTGAACAATATTCCGGGAATTTCTGGGCTCTACATTTTCAGCTACGCGGGTCTCGTTGTTTTCCCCAACATATACAGAGCAATGAAAAACCCCTCGCAGTTTTACAAGGTATGAGTTTTCTCCTCTCTAGTGCACATGATCACAGTTCCATGAGTATACGTCAGATTGAACATGTACATTCTATGTTTTGATTTGTTAATTTCTATGGGGGCTTTAACATGTAATCTGATAGATGTGAGTTTAAGTTTTAATTTGTTTATATGTTTTATCTGAAATTAGGTTCACGTTTTCTTTAAGATTCACTCATTAATATAATTTCAGATAAATGATCTAAATAAATTAACATTAGATTGTGTTGTTTAAGCTCAAATAACTGATATTTGTGATTTCTATAATTAGAATTTTAATTTTTTTCATAGGATACAAATTTTTTCATTCCAAATTAGAATTTTAATTTTTTTCATACGATACAAATTTTCTCATTCTAAATGCATATGATCAATGTTCTACGACTTTCTTGCTAATATGGATGATAGGGTCAGATTGAACCAGCACACTCTAAATTTTGACTCGTTGGAGCTGGATTTAAACAACACACTTTAAGTTCTGACATGTAATCTGGTTGATGTGACTGAACTTCAACAACACAGTTAAAGTTTTGACTTGTTTACATGTTTCACATGTGATATGTATACAAGTCAAAACTTCGAGTGCGTTGTTTAAGTCTAGTCACATCAACCAGATTACACATCAGAACTTAAAGTGTATTCATAAGTCCAATAGGATCAGACTTAACCAGACTTAACTAGCACACTCCATATTTTGACTTGTTAATATGGTTGGTATGATTGGACTTAAAGAGCACACTCTAAGTTTTGATTTGTTCATACTGGTCAATGTGAGTCAACTTAAACATCACATTCTAAGTTTTGACTTGTTTATATGTTTTATCTGAAATAGATTCAGATTTGCTTAAGATTCACTCATGAATGTGATTTTAGATAAACGACCTAAACAAATCAAAACTTAGAATGTATTGTTTAAGCCAAAATAACTGATATGGGTAATCTTCATTATCAAAAATTTCAAAATTATCTTATTTGTGTATGTTTTTCCTTTCCAGGTGGTTGCAGTGAGTTTTCCATTAATAACAGTGATTTACACAGGGTTGGCCTTCATGGGAGCAACCATGTTTGGATCTGACATAAAGTCCCAGATAACTCTGAATATGCCCAAGCACCTCATTGTGACGAAAATAGCATTATGGGCGACTGTAATAACACCAATGACCAAGTATGCATTAGAGCTAGCCCCTATGGCAATGCAGTTGGAAAGTGTCCTCCCACTATTTGGGGTCCAAATCACGAATGGCCATAAGGGCAACCATAGGCTCCCTTCTGCTTATCATAATACTCATCATAGCCCTCACTTTGCCGTATTTTAGTTATGTTCTGGCACTCACAGGATCCCTCCTTAGCACTTGCATCTCTATAGTTTTTCCTTGTCTTTTCTATATCAGAATATGCAGATCTTCAATAACCATACCAGGCATGGCGTTGAATATAGTGTTGATAGCTCTGGGCATTTTCTTCGGTATTGTGGGAACCGTTTCATCGGTTCAGTCATTGGTTGAGAGTGTGCGGGGATCGCACAGATAAGAAGAATTGAATTGGGAGCTTATAAAAATTTATTGACACTCGTTTATATAAGAAAATTTTGGAGTAAGCATAATGTCACGTTCTTTCTTTGGTTTATTTCACCTCTCACATGTTGGAATAAAAAATGTTCCAGTTGTTTTTGATAGAAAAAGCAGCAAGAGGGTGCTGGCCCGTGGAATAGGGGACTAGAAGCACATTAATAGCATATTAATGGCACTAGCCGAAGCTTACAGTAGATTAGAAGATTATCACAGACATTAAAAATTCAGCCTCTATCAAAAACAAAAGTATCAGTTCTACTTAAAAAGATAAAACCAGAGTAATTACTAACAACAGCGTCGTCAAAAGTATTGTCACTAAGCCACGCAGGGCTCGACCAAATCAAAATTCTAAACTTAACATTAACCCCCATAACAGAGCAGGAGAACCGAGGGACACACCCAGCCAAACAAACCCAAACCATAGGAAACAAAACTAATTCTTCTCTCCCAGCTATTTGGACAGCAGGGATCTCGCCCACTCCTCCTAGAGGAACAGAAACAGGTCTTTGTTATCTTCATTCGCTTCCAGTTTGCCGTCAGCCAGCTTCTCCTACACGTTGCAAAGGGTCAACGCCGAGGCATGCATCACCTTCAGAGAAAATTTGTTTGTCTTCCTGTAGAGTTCAATCAGGTCCTGCATCCCCTTTTTGATCTCAGCAATTTCCTTGTCAATATTCACAAACCTACTTTTGAGAGTGCCTGCAAAATTGATTTTTTCCTCCATTCAAGATGAGAGGGGTTTAACCTGGGGGTCATAGTGGGGGCTTTGGGGTGGGGTAGGACTCATAGTTCTCTGGGGGTTGGTCAGGGGGGTATTAATAGTCAGGCTCATATAGCCTTCCGAGGAAACCTTTCTAGAATTTGTGGAGTGGGAGGCATTTTCAGTCAGGGAGAGCTCTTTGGAGGCCGTTTCCAGCATCTTGATTTTGCATTGCTCTTTGGCAATTCTATTAGACCTCCTATGGCTAGAGCTTCTTAGGTCCACCTCTAAATTGTCCAGGGTTTCCATAATTTTCTATTTTTTTGGCTTAAAATCTGTCTTTGGTGTGCTGTCAGCCCCTTTCTCTTCCATGCAATCCACAGAGTCTGAAACATAAGAGTCCACCAAGCCATCCTTCTTATGGGTGGGGATCTTAATACTTTTTTTAAGGGATTTTTTCTCAGACTTCGCAGGCCCTTGGGTGATACGGATGGACCGGGAAGAGGAGTTGGAGGTCTTTTCGGCTTTTT
>MU227445.1:2603547-2622038 GCA_018584345.1 Thuja plicata
CTAACTTAGTTTCGATCGAAACTAGGTTAGTTTCGATAGAAACTAACCAAAAAAGGTGGTTTCGATCGAAACTATTAATGTTTCGATCGAAACAATCAGGTACTTTCTATCGAAAGTACCTGACTAACTCCTCCCACCTCGTGGATTCGTGAGGAATTTTTTCCTCCGGAAAAGTGTAACCCACTATTGTGGGATCACCCATAGTACAATAGAGCATAAGGATTTGGAAAGAGATCTTTGGACTGATCGTTCCAAAAGATAAGAAATTTGGTGAAGGGATATCTGAGCAAAAGACAAAAGAAGTTGAAGTCAAGACTACCCCTGAACCACAGGTAACAAAAGATCAAATTTCCACTGAATAAGACAAGACCAAAGATGCATTAGATGCAAGAAACTCTATTGATCTAACTACAGATAGTCCTCTGGATTATATATTTGATGATCCAAGCAATTTGAATGCCGAGGAAAAAGAGATGCCGAGTGGTAAAGGCACTGATTTTCTTATTAAGGCAACTGATATAGAAGAAGGAAAGACCACAGTGTCTAATGAAATAATTGAAGTTGGCAGTGATCAGAAAGGTGAAGAACAACAACAAAGAAATGAACAAGAGGTAACTTCACAGCATCTACCTATTTTAAAGGTTGTAAAGACAGTTTTAGATAGTGGAGTAGGAATGAATGGTATTGTTGATAAGCCTTAAGAAGTAGAGGCAATGCAAGTATTGGTTGATCTACCACACTCTGCATCATCCACTCCCACTGGTTCCAAAACTGGTAATATGATGAACCCTCAAACAATATTGACAGAATTGAAGGAGGCATTGGATGTTGATACTGTCAAAGGGGATGATATTATGCTACCGAGCATAAGTTCTATAGAATTGAAGAAGAAGAAAATCTTGAAGAAGAAGTCTCTGATTTTAGATGTAACATTAGATGAAGTCATTGTCATTCCACAATGGAATCCTAATGAGTTATCTTTTGAACAAATAGGAACTCTTCAAGAATTACTTAAGAGGAAGAAGAGACAGGAAGAGTTGAAGATAGAACAAAATAAAAAGTAGGTGTTGCATGACATTAAAGACATATTTGCAAAGGCTTTTGACATAGAGGATGAAATGCCTCAAGCTCCAATCATTGATCAGCTAGTCAACATTGTATAGAAAGTAACAGATGAGGACATAGACAGCAATGAGAAGCTTCTACAATGGTCCCAGAGAAGATTTGAGAGCAAAGTTCTAGAGAAGATCTCAGAAGAGATAGCAACTAAACAGGTTGAAATTTCTATTCTTGTAGAAAATTTAGAGAAAGTTACAGCCAATGTTTATTCTTTGTATAGGAAATTATGTGATGTTGAATTTTTCACAAAGGATAAACTACATCTTGCTGAGAAGCTACAGTTAGATTTGAGATCAACTGGTGCTACTTTAGGTAAAGATACTACCTCTAGGTCTTTACATTTTAATAAGTTGATAAATGAACAAAGGAGAATAGCCGAGCTTATGGATGAAGATGGTCGAATAAGGGCCAAATTGATAACCATTCAGACCAGCCTATTGGCTCACTTGGAGGTAATATAGAAGGAACTCTCAAAAGAAAAGGAGTTATCATAGAGCAGTGCAAATCTATCGATTTTAGAGAGTGTAGTGAGTCTAGCTGTCGAGATAGAAATAAAATTGGAAGTTATGAAGATTGCAAAGGAAAGCTGGGATACCACATTTGAATCCACCTTCCAGCTTCATAAACAATTTTTGGATAAGTACAACTTAACCCCACTAGCAATCAATGACAAAAACAAGGGGGAAGTTAGTAAGGAAGTTGGAAAGGATACAACATGATACATCAGTACAGTACAGGTACACTTGTATATAAATTTTTGAAGGCATGTAAACTTTTTGTATGACTTATTCCAAGTATATTCCTAAGGGGAGTACTTTGTATACTTAGGCAATATCTTGATAATGGAAGTAATGATAAGTGTTTTTGCCACTAATATCAAAGGGGGAGATTGTTAATCTCTAAGTTCTGTTGATGATTAGTGACCAACACTTAGTCATTCATCTAGGTAGTTTTAGCTGGCTATCACTATGGGTGAGCTAAAACCATGCAAGGCCGAGTTACATTGCCAAGCTGAGTTACATTGCCAAGCTGAGTTACATTGTCGAGCCAAGAAGGATACAGGGATGTTAAGTGTCGAGTGACTGACAGTCAAGTGTCGAGTAGAACATTTTTTGTATACATGTCTGGAATGATACAAACTTCAAGGATAAGTGATCCAACCAACTTATATAAGCTTTTTGGGCCGACTAATGTATGCATTTAATATTCTTAGATGGAGTTAGTTATGCATTTAATTGTAATACCATCAAGGCATGGATATCAGATCTCGATCGTTGATCTAGATCTCGCTATCAGATCTGAATAGATATATTAGATTGCTTCTTAACCCTATTTTGTAAGTGTGTGTGGTGTATGGCAACTGCATTTTTTGAAGAGAAATGCACAGAGGGTTATTTTGTTAAGAAGCAGAGATTAAGCAGAGCAATAACACAGTGAACAGCAGAGTAATGTTATATCAGATTATGAGATCATAGAAGGTACTGGAAAGAGGAGATCCATCATCAGCATCAGAGAGCACAATGAAGGATCAATACTTGAGACTTTCTAATCATTGTATCAGGTGAAAATCTCTTAACAGAGTGGTTTTAGTAGGCCTTTCTTTATCTCTTAACAGAGTGCTTACTTTATTGTAAGTTGAAATCCTTTAACAGGGTAGATTGTAATGATTTGAAGCTCTTAACCAGACAGACCTTTCACAGGGTTGATTACATTTTGTAATAAAAAATTGTAACCTTAACCGGTACACTTTATTACTGTAGTAGTGGAGAATTTTGTGGGTGTCATCCCCACCCCAGTTTTACCTATTTGGGTTTCTGGGTTACCAAGTTATTGTGTTATGTGTTACTTATTTCATGGTGTGGATGCTATCTAAAATTACATTAGATTCATTTATGTATGAATGTGGTTCAATTTTTTTTAAGTGTTTAATGTTTAAGATCTGATTCAGCCCCCCCTCTCAGTATCTTGCTTTCCCATTATTGTATTTCCAACAACACTATGATCCCTTCTATAATACAATCTCCTATCGATGATGTCTTGTTAGAGAAAAATTGAGGCCCATTAGAATTCACATCTTATTTTAATGAATAATATAAGGTCCCCAATTTAAGAAAAAATCATTCAATAAGCCTTGTGTTTTATTTATCTAATATTCTTGTAATCCCATTCAAATATCTTCTTCTCACACATGTCTTTATGATGATTGGAGATCAAGTTAGACTTTGAAAGTAAGAATGAATCTTTTCCTATAGACATTTCAAGACCTACACTTGATACTAAACATGGATATAATGGATATGTGGTATAGTATGTGTGAAAAATTTATGAAGGCCCATGAGAAATATACATCACACAAGTGGGTTTAGACTTCCAACCTCCTCTTTTGTTGACATCCCCTCCCCCATTGTCTACTACATCTATGTATTCTTCTCCTAACCTATCATAATAGAAAGAGAATATTATTTTTGAGGTTCTCAAACATAACCTAATTACTTCTCCTTTTAAAAAATCAAGATAATCCTTAATTTTACAAATGTCATCAAACTTATGGCCATACAAGTAGTGAATGTCACGACTTTAAGTGTGAAATTCAACAAATCATTTATTATGGTATCATTCAAATAACAAGTGAAAATGAGTGACACCCTTTCCATGATCCTTCTAAATAAGATTTAGTTCCTATTATGTTTTTGATTAGGAAAAACATATATTGAAGCAACTTGCAACCCTTTACAAATAAATTAAGGGGATTTAGATCTCATAGATAAACAACTAGCTGCGACAAATCTGTAGGAGACACTGACAAGGCAAAATATCCTAAACAAATTAGTCTAATTAGATAACATCATAACAAGATATAGTTGCAACAAGAGTGTAAATTATTTTCTACAACATCAACCCAAGATCTAGACACCAATGAATAACACAAAAGTATGAGAGACAAAATAGACAAGAACAAACTGCATTCCCATCAATGATGCAATAAATGAAGTCAACTACACAACTACAATAGATAAATGAATGAATTAACTAAATTCAAAGTCAATAGATTATAATGTAGACATGCCTTCTTATATAGGAAAGACAATAAGAGAACATGATAACAAGGAAATAACTTGTCACCAAGAAAAAGTAGAATCACATGTCCCCAAAAGGTGGATCATCCTCCATTGTGTAATAAGTATTTGTAACATGTGGATGATGGTAAAGTGATAAGCGCACTAAAGGTGGAGACATCACATGAAGTGGAATGTGATAACACATACCACCATCTAAAGTGGAATTTCTCTACCATGTGCAACTAAATGTGTAACTCCCTAAGTGTCACATACACAAACTACTATGTTATGCACTAATCCTAAGTAAGCTTAAGTAAAATATAATTAGGTGAATAATTAATTACACCAACACCACCCGTTAAGTGAAAATTAAGGGAACTAAGACTTAAGATCACAATGCAAGATGGGTCCTAGCTATAAGGATTGAGGAACACTAAGAAGGGGGGTTGAATCAGTGTTATAGATTATTTAGACTTATTAAATTGATTTCATAACCATAAACCAAATATAATTGATATCAAACAACTAAAACATACACGAAGCATACACAACATCATAACACCATGATTGTTATCATGGAAAGCCAGTTAAGGGAAAAAACCACAGTGGGGATGGAACCCACAAGTAATTACTTCTACATAAATAAGATACCTTGTTAAAGATTTAGTACATGAGGAGATTGCACATGTATTCAGGCACACTGCTCAACCACAAAATATTCAATGAATCTTACTACCATACAATATAATTGGATAAAAATCCAATCAAAAGTGAACTAATATATAGCATCAAAAATGACTGGACAGTTACAAACATCAATGTGCTGCAAGATGCAAGAAATAAAGCTATGTATAGCTATAACATGACAAATGGGTCCAAGAAGATATTCAGGAGACTTGTACTAGGCTTAAAGCCCTGGAGGCACAAAATGTGATGCTGGACGACACTATTGTTAAAATGAAAAATGATGCTAAGGAGTATCGTAAAGGTAAGGTTGTTGCTGAGAAGGTAACTGATAATAATATCAAGCTGGAAGAAATTATTTCCAACGTTATTGACAATACTATAAAACCAATCAAGGAGAAAGTGAACAATAGTGAAATAATGATGAAGAAGCTGATAACAATGAATAATGATGGCATGAAAGATATTTTTGATAATTTGAAGGCTCACTGTGCTCTACTAGAAGGGAACAACCCTGAAAAAGGCAATGATGAGGAAGAAGGGAAATAGGATATTCATCTGTCTGGCCCTGGTTCCAGAACAAGATCTAGTACCAGAAAGAAAATTGCTTCCCAAGCCAAAGATGTCATCAATATGAAAGATTCAATCAGAATATTCAGAATCAGATGGTGGAGGTAGAAGAGTTTGTTAAAATGTTGGACTGATTCTAGTGCTGGAAGGTTTTTTGTGCCATTTTTGCTAGTAGTTTCTTCATTTTGGGGTTTCTATATTTTTGTTCCTGCTCTTCAATATGTAGTCTGGGGTTTATCCCTATTGTTTTTTGTCATCTATTTTGATAGAGTGTTGTTATTTTGTGATTAACTTGTCTATCTTTTTCCATCTTTGTTAAAGGGTTTTGGGATCCCTTCAAAACCTGAAGTTACTATAATAAAAAACAATGCCTAGACAGTTCCATGTAAGTATAAGATAAATCTACTTATCTAATAGTCAAACCTATGATCATTGATCCATCATTCATACACAACATATCACTATATTATCCAACCATCACATCATCATGTCATGTAAAACATCTCAAAAACTTGAGCTTATATATTCATCATCAAAGATAATAACTTTAACTATCGGCCTCAAAAAAAAAATAGCGTGTGAAATGTCAGCTAGATCTGACCTCAAAACATGTTACTAACCTTGAATACAAGCATAACTGTAATCACACATGTTGGCTCTACCATTCAAAACTATCAAACCGATCAGATCATTGATCTGATAGGATCGCTAATCGATCCAATACCCAACTATCTCTATTCTTCATTGTATTCTATATACATGCTACTCAAAAAGTTGTAACTTGATCAAATGATAATAGAAACCATTGCAAACATAAAATAAGGTAGATAATACCTCTTTGAAGCTTCTCCTAGGTTATCACCTCAAAACTCAATCATACACTCATGTATCAATATATATACTGAAACCTCTACACTGGGCCTGTTATTCCATACTTAGCCAAATTTGAACTCTATCCTTCAGTATCATTATAATATAGCAAGTAATTTCTAGAATCATGTATGGTTTCCATCAATGAAAACATACAATCTATCATATTAGTGCCTCTTTCCAACAATCTCCCCCTTTGGCATTGATGGAAACATTTAGAAAAAAATGACTAATTGTCCAAAAATACCAAACTTCCATACTCCAAAATTTTTTATCCTTATCCAAAAATATAATCTTCCCTTGAGTTGAATCTCTTCATTTTCACTCCTTATCTCTCCCCCTTTGACATTAATGGAAAAGGTCTGTAAAAAACCAAAATTTTCTACGAAAATCCTAAGTATCTCTTCTATAAACAAGTTACCCATCCATACTTATGAAAGTTTGAAAATGTCTGAGAAATTGCTCCTTAGAGCTGCAAAATCTGTATCCCAACTTTTATTCATACTCTCCATCTCTTCAATCTACCCACAGATTGCATAAGATTATTTTTCAATATTAATAAGATCTAAAATATATGGCATATTATAGGTTAGTTCTTCCTCCTTCAGACTGTTCAACAAAATATCAAGCTTTGGAACAATTAAGCTAATAAGATGACCAACTCTTTCCTTCACTCTTTCATTTTCAGTGACAAGTGTTCTATTTTTTTCATTTAGGGTAATCAACTGTACTGCGTGCACAACATCAACATTAACATCAACATCAATAGGATCTTCTGCAACCTTTTCTTTTCCCTTTTCCTTTTCATTCTCTTTAAATTTCTTCTTGCTTCTTCCATCTTCTCTTTAGTAATGCCCATCATTTATCCACCCATCTCAACTTATTTTCTTATATTTCTCTCTCTTTTAGGTCTATTAATATCCTCATGCACCTTTAGAATCTTCTCAGTATATTTATCAAACCTTTGTTCAGTATTGTCTATTGATTTCTTCAAAATATCTTTTGTATATGCCTCAAGAAGTGGACCATCCACCTCATATCCCATAGACATCACCCAAGATGTTCTAGGATCCACTGCCTCCATCAAACTTGCATAAGTTTCAACCATGAAATAAATACCATCCTCATATTTTCTCACCATTTCCCATGGGATTATGTAACTTAGCTACATAGATTCTTGAAAGATTATAAAATATTCTCATACTACACTCCTAGCTGGCCGATCTCCTAGCATACCGTAGAATTCTTTGATATAAACTGCAACTGGTTTATCCTCTTTCCACTTGATATTACATAATCCAAGAAAGTAATTTATAAAGTAGAAAAATATGCACACCAATAGGGATCCATACTTGAATATATGCTTCTTGTCCTTCTTTATCTTCTCCAACCTCTTCATAATATGATCTCTTAATGATTCATAGATGTCATACTCTTTATTTTGTTTCACCATTTAATATGTGATGCGGGAGAATCTTGGAATCTTAACAATCTTGCATCAACCAAAAACATTTTTTTTTTTTCTTATTTGATCAGTCTTTGAGTTTCTTTCTATGATCATTTAGTTTGGATCTTTTACACTTGTGATCCTTACATTGTGTCCATAGCATTATGTAGAACCTTTCCCTGGGTTCACACTTCATTTGGTTACTTCGCGCATGAGATCTTGCAGATTCTTGGTGGGACTATGTTGTTCTTCATATTTTCTGTCCAGTTTGTATTCTTCTGATCTTGTTAATAATTTCCTGATCAATGAAGATTAACAGCTCATTTCTTGATGATATTACATTTTTCACCAACCTACTTGAGGGATCACAATTCTTATTTCTTTCATTAGAAGTAGATCTTGATGATTTGAGTCCTGACCTATATTTTGTAATACATTTTGTTGTTCTTGGTAAATGTTATCTTTCTAGGCTGACCTGTTGTTTGCAAAGGCTTTATAAGCTTATAGATTTTCTCTTTGTGGGAGGCTAGAGAGGGAAGTAGTAGATATTTAAGAAGTTGATGACCAGAGGGTGAAGATCTCCTAAGATTATCTTGTTGTAGCTACATGCTAAGAATATTGTAAGGAATTCAGATTGCAATCAGGCCTGTATGCCTGGCATGTAAGACTGCATGTTGTAGACCCATTGTGTATGATTTTCTAATAATAAAGAAGAGTGATCTTGCATATCTCTCTATTTTTACTTACATTTTTCCATGTATGACTCATGCTACAAGGATTAGACATATCTATTTGAGTTCCCTCCATCCTTGACTGCACCAAGTGGTATCAGAGCAAATTTTTGATCTTGTTCATGGTTCTTGAGCTTGTAAAGTCCAAGATTGATTTTTGTGGTGAGGAAGAAAGAGTATATGACCTATAGTTGCAGAGGAATCATGTAAGATGGCTCATAGAGTAAATTATAGAGGTGGAAGGAGAGATGCAGATCTAGTTGTATTGGATATGTTGAGACAAATTTCAGCTGGGTTAGAAGCTATGGAGATGATCCAGAGAAGAGGTCGATATATTGAGGATGTAAGTGATGAAGAAGAAGAAAGAGATGAAGAAGCAACCGAAGAAGGCGAAGAGAAACTTGAACCTAAACTTGAACAAGGATATGATAGGTTTATAAAATCCCTAACTAGAGTGAATGCAAGACCATATTTCAATCCACCTTATTATGATGTAAAATTAGATTCATATGATCTGCTAGATTGGATCACAGAGATGGAGAAGTAATTTGATTATGAAGGAACAAATTAATATAATAAGGTGAAGTATGCTTGCATGAAGTTAAGAGGGAATGCATCTTTAATGTAGGAACATTTTTAGACTAATAGGAAAAGAAGAGGCAAGGATAAAATTAGATCATGGGATAGGATGGGGAACAAATTGAAAGCTAAGTTTTTACCTACTGATTACCAAGTAAGTTTGTTTAGAAAATTGCAGAATCTAAAGCAAAAGGATCTTAGTGTGAAGGACTATACTGAGGAATTTTATAGGTTGGTTATTAGATCTGGTCATTTTGATGATGATGTTAAAAGAGTTTCAAGGTACTTGAATGGTTTGAGGACATCTATTCAATATGAGATTAGTTTGGTGAAATTACAAAGTATAAAGGAAGATTATCAATATGCCCTAAAAGATGAAGAGAAGTTGAACAAAAAGCATGAGAAAAGACAAAGAGGAAGAGGTGGAATATTTCACAAAGGAAGAACCTCAAATGGTGGAAGATCTTATTTAGATCAGAATAAAGGAAAGACTAAATTCAAGGAGGAAAATTCATACCGAAGAGATGACAGAAACTTTCAGAGAGAAAGTGGACCAGGTAAGTATCGAAGGGATGATAAAAGAGTGTTGGAGAAGGACAACAGTAATTTGAGCACACTCAAGGTAATTCTGAGAAAAGGATAGAGAATAAGGGTAGTTTCTTATGTAGAGAAGGAAGTTTTTTTATGAAAATATGCAAAGTTGAAGGAAAATAATACAAAATTATCATTGATAGTAGTATTTCAAATAATCTAGCTTCCGAGGAGTTGGTTGAAAAGATTAAGTTGAAGAGATTGAAGCAACCAAATACTGATCAAACATCATGAATAAAGGATGATCATAAGGTACTGGTAACTAAACAATGCCGAGTAAAATTGGAGATAGGATCTTATCATGATGAATTGCTTTGTGATATTATGCCTATGGATGTCTATCATATCTTGTTGGGTAGACCATGGCAGTATGATAGACAAGATTTGCATGATGGATGAAAGAATAGGTATACTATTGTTACAAATGGGATTAAACAAGTATTGTTGCCTTTGATTGAGACTCCTAAGAATGAGAATTGTACTAGTGTTAGAGTATTTTTGGTTGAAGGAAGGAAATTATTGGATGGCTTGAAGAGTGATAATATGTGTTATGCATTGATCCCTAAGAAGTTTGATTTTGGAATAGAAGAAGCACAACCTAAGGATATAATTGTTGATTTAATATGAGGACATAATTTTAGATGATGTACCTGATGGATTGCCACCTATGAGAAGTATTATTCATTGCATGGATCTGATCCTTGGAGAAAAATTTCCTAATAAAGTAGGAAACAGATGACACCAACAGAGAATGAGGAGTTGAATAAACAAGTGCAAGATTTATGGAAGAGAGGATTGAGTCCTTATCAGCACCAATAGTGCTAGCACCTAAGAAGAATGGAGAATGGAGAATGTGAAATGATTCTAGAGCTACATGAATATGATCATAGTAAACTATAGGTTTCCATTACCTAGGATGGATGATATAATGGATTGCTTGAGTGGAGAGTAGTATTTTACAAAGATTGATTTGAAGAGTGGACATCATCAGATCAGAACCAGAGAAGAAAATGAGTGGACGACTGCATTTAAAACAAATGAAGGATTGTATGAAAGGTTGGGATGTCATTGATTAACATTGAGATCAACAATCCAAAGAAAATTTTATCCCTGATAAGCATTATAAATCAAATAGAAATATTTTTACCTCGTGGAATATAATGATGACTATTAAATTATATTTTAAATCAATGGTGGTAGCTAAATATTGGTGATATAGCCCTAGAGTAACTACTAATTATGCTATATTATTGGAAAATTAATTTACATTTCAATAATAACTTATAAAATTTAGGCGAATGAAATCTAAAAATCTATCGAATATTGTGGTGAATTTTTGAGTTCAATTTTTTAAGAAAATAAAGTATTTGATTGTCAGAATAACTAAGAGGGAGGGAGGGGGGGTGAATTAGTGGCCTCAAAAATTAATCCAATAAACCAACCAAAACTTTATATCTCAAGTATAAACCTCTAGTTATCTTCACTCCTACAAGATGAACGCCTTTAAACAATATTATAAAACAACTACTGCTCGGAGTTCATTGTTGATCCTTATTAGATTAAGCTTTACCGATTAGCAGTCTAGCCTTTACTGAAATACAATAAATAACTTAGTGTTTACTGATAATCCTATTTTAGTAATGTGTAAAGAAAAATATCAAAGAAACGAACCGTATACACATTTGACACATTGATTTTTAACGTGGAAACCTTGTTAAGGGAAAAAACCACTTGGGACTAGTAACCCAAAATTTTTACTCATCTAAAGTGAGCTCGATGAAGAGCCATCCCTATTAAAGGTTAAAAACACACTATTAAGTGTGACCTTGTTAGAGGATTTAAATATAATAGTTTGTCACTTGATATATGGCATTTACTATTCTATCTTCATGACCAAAATTTTTGAAACTCCTTGGGATGTATCTCAATATATAAAAGATTATTAAATCCTTCTTGGTTAAGAGACTTTATGATCTAATGGTTAAACTAAAATAGTAAATGATCTTTTCATAAATACAACTTAGACTTGTAGATGTTCAGATCTATTGTAAGCTCATAATACCTTTTTTTATCAATGTTTCCCTTCAATACCTTTGCTCCATTTCTTTTTGGTTGGTGATGCTGTGCTTCTCTATTGCTCGGTGTCCACAGAAATATTAGCTCTATTCTTCAGCTTGTTTGATCAGATTTGTATGAAGACTTCTATCTTCGCCAGTATTCTCTTTATCATCTTCTTCTCTCTTCACCCCTTTAATTCACTATAAATTAGATTTTCTCTTAATAGACATTATTTCATTGTTTCTAGGTCTTTGTCTTTCTTTTTCTTGATGTGATCCAGAAATCTTTCCATTCTTGCTTTAAATATTTCTTTAGTTTTATCCCAAAGACTTCTCCTTGACAACTGGAATAAAAATATATTTAAAACCCTATCTTATCTCTATCTTTTAACTTGTCGATGAAAACAATGTAATCAACCAGTTAACTCCATGTTTATCTCTTTCTAGCTAAGCCTTTTTTCATTTCTGAACTTTAGTTCTTATCGATGTTTAACTCCTTGTTTTATTGGTCTTGACTTTAGTTGTCCTCGGGCATCTTTGTCTGTCAGGGTTGTATTTCCATCAAGCAACACTGTGTCCTTTTAGTTCTGCTCGGGTATCTCTTAGGTTCCGTCGGTAATGCTTTCTCAGGTATCTTGCTCGATTTACACTGTGACTCTTCTCTCGGGGTTCTCTATCCATCGGTGTGCACTGTCTGTCAGTATTTATTGTCACTTGGTGTATACGAAACTTTTATGCATTACTAATAACATAACCTTTATTCCTTTGGTTCTTTGAATTCTTTGACAATATGAATATGACCAATCAGATTATGTCAAGTTGACATCAATGAAAATACAATTCATTAATTGATTTAATGTCTTGCATTAACTTTTTGCATCTCGATGATCATCAACTTAATATCTTCAAGAAGTCAATCAGTTACAGTTCATCAATCTCTCCCTTTGGCATTGATGACAACACACTACATAATACTAATATATTATGAAATATATCAGTTGTAGTTCATCAAACTTTACCAAACTTATTGTTCTATAACCAATACAAATGTTTGAATTTTGGTAAGGTCTTCTAGCTTAGATTTGATTCTTGCAGAGTAATCTCTTCATTATTCATTCCCTCTACTGGATAAATGTAGAAACTTATGATCCCATTTCTTCCTTTGTTGTAGAATCTTCTCTCCCTTAGATGAATGTTACTTTGAGTCTTTCTCTAATTTTTTCTCTCCCTTTGACTATTTCTCTCCTTAATGGATATATCTTTTTCCTTTGACAACAATAGATTATAATTTATCCCTTTGAGTCATCTCTCCCTTAGGATACTCATGTTGGATATTTAATATGTATATATAATCTCTCTCCCTTTGACATCAATTCCAAACTATATCTCTTTCCTTTTTTTTTCATAACATATTCCTTGAATTTCTCTTTCCATTAGCAATACAATAACTCTGGTGTTCGGTGCAGATAAGTACCTTTCTGTGTACTGATAAATCTTTGCACTTCATCTCTTTGTTTGTATCAAAATGAATGATCTTATGATTGTGTGTAGGTTGATGTAGCCTCCTAGCCATCTTAGTGACCAATAGACAAGGGTCGGACCCCTAGTCTCTTTCTCAAGTACTAAATATATCTTTAGGCAATGGCTTTGTGAATATGTCTGCTAGTTGTTCCCTAGACTGAACATATTCCAGTATCACCTCTTTCTCTTGCACTTTTTATCTTAAGTAATGATACTTGATAACAATATGCTCTATCTTAGCATGCATGATTAGATTCTTTGATATGTTTATTGCACTTCTATTATCACAATAGATAATCATTTGTTCAAGAATTTTCATATTTATACCTTTCAGTAATTGTTTGATCCATGCAATGTTAGATCAATTTGTAGAAACAACCACATATTTTTCTTATGTAGTAGATTGTGAGATGCATTCTTGCTTCTTACTAATCCATGTGACAAGTCTATTACCCATGAAGAATGGTCCTTCAGTTGTGCTCTTCCTGTCATCTAAGTTTCCACTCCTATCATCATGTGTATAGACTTGAAGCTCAAATTTGCCTTCTCTTTTATACCATAAGCTATAGTCCTTGGTATTCTTTAGATATCTTAGAATTCTTTTGATAGAAATCATGTGTGATTCTTTGGGATTAGCAGAGAATCTTGCAACTATTCCAATTACATGTGCTATATCTAGTCTTGTATGAACAAAATACATTAGTTTGCCAATCATTGATCTATGTAGGTTATGATTTACCTTGGGTGACTTGTCTTCCTTTGCCAGCTTACATCTGGTTTTTATAGGTGTTCCAAATGGCTTGGAATCTTTCATCTTGAATATCTTCAGTACTTCCTTGATGTATTTTGATTGTGTGATATATATGCTAGCATCCTGTTGAAGAATCTGTAGACCAATAAATAATTTGATCTCCCCAAACATTGACATTTCAAATTCTTTTCTCATTTCATTAGAAAATGGTTTACATAACATATCATTACTGCCAAATATGATATCATCAACACAAATTTCAGCAATCAAAATTTTATCATCAGTATCTTCTTTCAAATACAGATTATTGTGTTCACTTGTTCTTACAAATCCAATGCTTATGATATAGGAGTGAAGTCTTTCATACCATGCTCTAGGTACTTGATTCAATCCATACAAGGCTTTGTGTAGTCTACATACCATGTTTCACTTGTTAGGATCAACAAACCCTTCTAGTTGTTCAATGTATACCTCTTCTTCTAGTATTCCATTTAGGAATGCAGATTTTACATCCATTTGGTATACCTTGAATCCTTTGTATGCAACATAAGCAAGTAGAATTTTGACTGCTTCTAGTCTAGAAATGGGTGCAAAGGTTTCTCCATAATCAATACCTTCTTCTTGTGCATACCCCTTGCATACTAATCTTGATTTGTTCCTTGTGACTTCTCCATTCTCATTCAACTTGTTTCTGAATATCCATTTGGTACCGATGACATTTTTTTCATCCAGTCTAGGTACTAATGTCCATGTTCTATTATTCTCAATTTTTTCTATCTCTTCATTTATAGCACTCACCCATTCTTCATTTGCAAGTGCAGTATTAACAAATTTAGGCTCAAAATCAAATATTAAACATCTAGTGTTTAGTGACTTACTTCTTGTTCTCATTCCAGCCTTCTTGTCTCCTATGATCTGGTTTTGTGGATGGTGTCTTCTAACATACTTGGAAAGTATCGGTTCACCTATTTTTTCATCATTCTAATAATCATCTTGACCTTCATTCTGATCTCCATCGCTCGATACATCATCTTGAGAAATTTCTTGATTTTTGGTGTTTGCAGCCTGATGCTCACGTGCATTGATCTGTCACTCGGGAGAGATACACTATTTCTTGGGCAGAGTGTAAGGTTGTTCACTGTAAAAAAACCTGTTGTATTCTTCTGGTTCCTTTCTTCTTTCCTCATCATTTTTCTCAGCATATTCATCTATTTTCTCATTTACACTTTCAATTATTCTGTTAGAGGACTTGTTAAGACATTTATAAGCCTTGCTTTTGGTAGAATACCCTAAAAGTATTCTTTCTTCACCTTTGGAGTCAATCTTTCCATTTCTATCATCTTTTAAAATATAACATTGACTTCCAAAAATTCTGAAGTAACTTACACTGGGTATATGTCCATACCATAGCTCATAGGGTGTCTTATTTGTGTCCTTCAATTGAACTCTGTTCAATGTTTAGACAACAGTATTGACAACTTCTCTCCAGAATTTTTTATTGATGTCTTTCTCAATCATAAGTGTTCTGGCACAATCAACAATGGATCTATTCCTTCTTTCAACAATCCCATTTTGCTATGGTGTTCTTGGTGTAGAAACTTGTCTTTGAATTCCATGCTCATTACAAAAGTTAGTGAATTCATTTGAAATAAATTATCCTCCTCTATCTGATCTTAAACATTTTAGTTCCTTACCACTTTTTTTTCTACAATAGCTTTATACCATTTAAACATCTTGAATACTTTTGATTTTTCTTTTAATAACATAACTGTTATCATTCTAGAATAATCATCAACAAAGAGAATGGAGTATCTATCACGATAGTAACCCTTTGTTATCATGCGTCTACATAGATCAGTATGGACTAATTCTATAATGACATTAGATATTTAGCTGTTGCTTTTGAAACTAGACTTTGTCATTTTACCTTTTTGACAATTCTTACACATGACATGGTAAGGTTTTGACATTCTCGCTAAGTCTCTTACTTTCCTTTTATTTCTTATCATAATCATGTTGTCAAAATTAACATGACATAACCTTTTATGCCACAACCATATGTCTTCATTTCTATCCATTAAACAAGTGGTGTTTATATCATCAAGATAGAATAGGTTACCTTTTGTTTGTTCACCAGTTCCAATCAACCTTCCTGATTCAATGAAGATCTTTTCCTTTTTGTTCTCAAATGCAAATCGGTGACCCATCTTATTCAACTATGAAACACTCAATAGATTATAGTTAAGTCCTTTTACCCAGTATTCATTTTCACATGTGATTAGATTATTTAACATTATAGTTCCTTTACCTTCAACCGGACAAGGTGAGTCATTACCCATTCTTACTGATCCACCATTATAATACTCAAAAGTTTCAAAATTTTCCTTATCTCCAGTCATGTGGTGAGTAGAGCCACTATAAATAATCTAGACATCATTTTTACTAACCTTAGATATGAGTATAGTATCAACATACCTTTCCTCTTCGTTTGAATCATCTTTCATAACAACAAACACCACCTCAATATCTTCATCAGATTGGGTGTCAGTATTGTCAACTTTGTTCTCAACCAGAATAAGATTTCTTTCCTTTGTCCTTGTAGTCTCAGTTGTCTCTTCTATCAAATTGTTGGATGCTTCGGTAATATCTGACATCACTTTTGTCAAACTTCTTTTCATATGCTCTGTCACTGTTTCTGTCTTCGTTTCTTTTGTTAGGACATCTAGCAACAAAGTGTCCAATCTCTTTACAATTAAAACATAGATGTGGTAATTTACCTTTTTATCTACCTCTGCCTCTCTACAATCTTCTATCCATTAGTGCTTCAATCTCATCAAGGTCTTGGTCATCATACTATCACTTTCACTATCATTTCTCATAGTATGTTTATGACTTGATTTACTTATTTTTAGAGAAGATTTGAATGCAGACTCTATAGATGGTAAGACACTGTTGTCAAAGTTATTCATCTCAAATGAAATAAGTCTACCAATCATACTATCTAGAGTTACATTATTATTTTCTACTGATCTCATTTCTTGTATAGAAGATACTCTAATAGCATAAATAGATAGTAAGGTTCTTAGGATTTTACTTACCACTGTTTCTTCTTCAAGTACACCTCCAACTCCTGGGATAGCATTGACTACCTCTTTGATTCTGCAACTATACTGATTGATATTTTCTACTTCTTTCATTCTTAGGTCATCAAACCTTCCTCTTAGGCTTTCTATGTTAGCTCTTAGCATATTTGCATCTCCTCCATGTACTAGTTTCAATTTGTCCCACATTTTCTTTGCAGAGGTGCATGTTTTGACATTTTCAAATTCATCATCGAAGAGCAAGGAAGCAAGCTCTATTATCATAGAGTTGTGTTAATGATTTTCTCTCAATTGATCAAGTGTTTTAGGTCCTATAGGTAACACATATGAAGTATCCAAGTAGTGAGTAACATCATTTCCAATACTTGATAGGTGGAGTCTTATCCTACTTTTCCATGATGCAAAGTTATCTTTATTCAACTTGAGAACAACCCTTTTTCTCATCTTGTGATCTTTAGCTTAGGTCTTGAAACCTTCCTTTCTAAACACACAAGCTCTAATACTAATTGTTAGAATAACTGAGATGGGGGGGGGAAAATCAGTGGCCTAAAAAATTAATCAAATAAACCAACCAAAACTTTATATCTCAAGTATAAACCTCTAGTTATCTTCAATCGTACAAGATGAATGCCTTTAAACAATATTATCAAATCACTACTCCTCAGAGTTCACTATTGATCCTTATTCTTAAGCTTTACCAATTGACAATCTAGCCTTTACCGAAATACAGTAAATAACCTAGTGTTTACCGATCATCATGTTTTAGTAATGTATAAAGAAAAATATCAAAGCAATGAACCATATACATATTTGACACATGGATTTTTAATGTGGAAACCCTTTTAAGGGAAAAAAACACTTGGGACCGGTAACCCAAAATTTTCACTCTTCTGAAGTGAGCTCAGTGAAGAGCCAACCTTGTTAAAGGTTACACACACACACTGTTAAGTGTGACCTTGTTAGAGGATTTAAATATAATAATTTTTTGCTTGGTTTCTGGCATTCACTATGATATCTTCATGACAAAACTTTTTGATAATCCTTGGGATGTATCTCAATATATAAAGGATTGTTAAGTCCTACTCGGTTTGTTAGAATGAATTTAGAATAACTGAGAGGGGAGGGGTGAATCAATTATCAGGTCTAGATGTAGCGAATAAAAACTTTCTGTATTTTAGATCTACTCGGCAGCAGTAGCCTAAGTCAACAACTTTAATCATGCAGTTTACTGTCAATTGAAATTAGCTTGTAGAAACATAACAGTAAAACAAACCATAAGTATTCACACAAGTATTTAATGTGGAAACCCAATATGGGAAAAACCACCAGTAACATGCTACCAAGTTTTCACTCTTCTGAAGTGATGCCTTGTGAGGAGCCAACCCTGTTAAAGGTTACAATAACACATTGC
>MU227445.1:2653513-2688220 GCA_018584345.1 Thuja plicata
GTACTCAAACAGATAACAATAGTCTCACCAGTCAAGGTTTGACAACAATGACAAAAATAACAATTGCTTGCATTGGCAGTTTCCAACACGGTTAAGAGAATTTCTGATCCAAAGGTTAAACTGAAACAGTAAATGATCTATTCATAAATACAACTTAGACTTGCAAATGTTCAGATCTATTGTAAGCTCATAATACCTTTCTTATCAATGTTTGCCTTCAATACCTTTTCTCTACTTCTTTCAGCTTGGTGATGTTGTGTTTCTCTATTGCTTGATGTCCGTAGAAATATTAGCTCTATTCTTCAGCTTGTTTGATCAGGTTGGTATCAAGACTTCTCTCTTCACTAGTATTCTCTTTAGCATCTTCTTCTCTATTCACCCCTTTAATTCAAAATGAATTAGCTTGTCTCTTTATAGACACGATTTCACCATTTCTAGGTCTTTTTCTTTCTTGTTCTTGACATGATTTGGAAATCTCACCATTCTTGCTTTAAAGCTTTCTTTAGTTTTATCTCTAAGATTTCTCCTTGACAACTGGAATAAAAGTATCTTTAAAAATATAGCTTATCTCTAGCTTTTAACTTGTTGATGAAAACAATTTAATCAACCAGTTAACTCCATGTTTGGCTCTTGCCATCTAAGTCTTTTGTCATTTCTAAACTTCAGTTCTTGTCGGTGTTTAACTCCTTGTTTGCTTCATCTTGAATTTAGTTTTCCTCAGACATCTCTGCCCATCGGGGTTTTCTGTCCATTGGGCAACACTGTGACTTTTAGTTTCACTTGGGTATCTCTTAGGTTCTGTGGTAATGTTTGCTTGGGTATCTTGGTTGTTTTACACTATGACACTTCTCTTGGGGTTATCTATCTGTCGGTGTGCACTGTCCATCGGTGTTTGTTGTCACTTGGTGTATACTGAACTTTTATGCATTATTGATAAGATAACCTTTATTCATTTGGTTCTTTGAAGTCTTTGATAATATGAATATGACCAATTAGATTATGTCAAGTTGACATCAATGAAAATATAATTCATTAACTAATTTAATGTCTTGCATTAACTTTCTGCATCTTAGTGATCATCAACTTAACATCTTCAAGCATTCAATCAGTTATAGTTCATCATTTGATGATTAAATATTTTCTTAAAATTTTTTTTGTAAAAATGTGGTGATTTAGGTTTCCTTAAATCTTGGATTATTAGCCAAATTTGAGTTCTCAAATTTTAAAAATCAGCCAATTGGAGAATATTAGCCATTGAAAGCTTATGGATATAGACCTTTGCAAACCTTTATGTGTAGCGATTTTTGTTTAGGTGGGAGATTTATTTTGGAGATAGACCTTGGATTATGAAGGGATCTTATTTAGGTGTGGACATTATTTTGAAACTAATCACTTGACCTCTTCTTCCCCTAAGGTTCTAGACTTCACTCTTCTCCCACCTAGTGAAAAGATAGTAGAAATTTTCCATCTAACAATCTTCCCTATGGAGATAGACTTTGCCTTTGAACTCTTAGGTGGACTTGACACCCCTTCCTTGATTGTTTCTCTTACTTTGGGCCTTCATTTTGGCTCATCCTTGGTTTCTACTTTGGTGATACCTATTTCTATGGAGGATGTTGCTTCTACTCTAGTGGTTCGACCTAGCTGAGCATTGACTGCTTCTTTATCGACTCTTGTTTCTTTGTTTGAATATGTTCCTTATTCATTCATCGGGTTTAGTTTTGGTTAATATGTAATTATTTCATGGAATGTTGTTCCAGTGGTAGAGGCCACTACTTTTGCTACTTCGCTATTTGAAACTTGGAATCCATCTGTTACGCTTTCAAGCATGGGCTTTATCTCATCTATGGTAAATGATTCTCTCTCTCTAAAGTGCATATTCCTATTTTAGGAATGATGACTCACTTGTTTAACTAATCTATGTCTTTGATGGCTCAGATAGCAATGCGTTGCTTTCTCTCCTGGAGTTAGATGCTACTTCCTAGACAATTGTTCACAGAAATAAAATCTTCTCATCTTTCATCCCAAAAATCATAGATGGATCCACCAGGCCCAGATTTTGGCTCTAATTCTCATCTTCACTAGTCTCATTTTGTTGTTTGGAACATGTTTTTAGTTAGTTTTGTGTGGCCCTAGTTCTACTATTCTTAGATTGGGTGCTCTATTTTTCTATTTCTAGGACTTTTTTGTTTGAATGTAGTTGGTTTGTTTAGATATGTTACGGGTTGGGGCCCTTCCCCACTTAATTTAATAAAAAACATAAATGTCAAAAGAAAAGTTAACAAAGAACTCCATTGTGAATTTGATTTGGTCTAGGTAATTAGGATGTGAACTCTTATGTATAAAAGGCACATATTTTGATAGCATAGAGTTAGCAAAGATAAAACTGGTGAAACAGATTAGATTATAGCTCTTTTTTCAAACTTTATTTTTGGAACAGTAGTGGATAATGAAGGTGTAATCAAAAGATCAATTGTAGACCATAAATGATAGGATTTCTCTAGGATCGAGGAGAGAATGGAGAGTTATGATGGAGGTAGCTGGAATGAAAAGGGCTAGGATGCATTTACTAAAATTAGTAAGTAGTTGCAACCATGAATAATGTAAGAGACAATTATACTTTGGTATCATTTATTGTTTGAAGCTAGTGGAGAGACTATTACAATCTTAAGGGATGCAAGGGACAAGTGTACTTAACTCTTCTTTATTCTTGGAGTTTGATGGAGAGAACATAGACATGACTAAATAATTATATAATTTCATTATTTTAACCTTAAATGTGGTAGAAAATTGGTATAAATGAAACATATTTTAATAATATAAAATTTAAAAAATATTGGTTAGTTAATTAAATTATAAGATTATTTAATTAAATAAAAGATACAAGATAAAACTAATTTAACAAAGAAAAATGTATTATTTACTTGACAATTTGTTTTTTGATGGTTAGTGCCTTTTCTATTAATAAAATATTAAAGTTACATATTCACAAAAAAGGGGCCGAGGGATATATAAATCACCCCACAGAGTTCACACGGCAAAGCCGGAAACGGTAAACCACTATTCATTTAAAAAAAAAAGGCATAAAGCCTTTAAGCAGCAAGAGCGGTGCCAGAAGGAGGAGGATCTTTATCATCAGAACCCCACAAATCATTAGGTTTAACATGATAGTTGGGAAGCGACCATCCATCATCTTTGGCTTCTTTCTTATCTTTCTCTTCCGCCTTGGGTAGAGAAATGGCCAGAGCTAGGTGGTGAAACTTTGAAGAAGTGGAAGGATGCCAGTCAGAGCCACGACGAGAACTAGGAGCATCATGAGGGGCAGGCTGAGCCAAAGCTAGAGACCACCCAGAAGTATGGTGAGGCAGAGAAGCTGACCAGCACCACCAACCATCTTCGCCACCTCTCAGAGAGTGGTGGCGGGGTTCCTAAGACTGCGGGGTACATGAGCGGCGCGCCGAGGAGCTGTGCCCACAGCGACAGCCTCTGGGAGGAGTACCTTCAGCAAAAATGGCATCAGGTGGAACCCTAGCAATAGTGCAGGGAGCATTGCCCCAATGATTGAGAAGCACCTGTAGGTTAGCCACTTCCAGAGCCACTTTATTAGCTTGAACTTGAATCTTCATCATAACATTTTTACATATGCAAGCCTTGTTATACAGAGAAACATTTGTATCAAGAAAGCTGTGAGAAAAAATAACAGTCTTCCTATCTTTCTACAAAGTGAACAAAATATTCATCCTGAAAGTAAGCCAAATCTGGGTAAACTTGGAGGGAAGTCTAGGAGAATCACCTAAGACAATCATGTGCCAGGAAAATGGCTCAGGCCGAAAAGTTTTGAAGAAATCATGAATCCACTGCCAATACTGTTGAGCTCTCCTACAGATATAGAATATGTGCAAGAAAGTCTCAGGGTGACCATAGAAAGGACATCGAGGGTCATGAAAACCCAGATGTTTGAGCCTAGGTCCCACTGGGAGTCCTTGAAAAAGTAAACACAAGCAAAAAGAGCCATCTTGGGCTCCGTAATGGCAGCCCAAACGGTTTGAAAGCGAGAGCTCCAGTGAGAAGTGGAAGAGTGAAGATGCCATCTTTGATTAAGGGTATCCACCATCGGAATATGGGGAGACAACCACCTATAAACCAGCCTTGGTTTGTAATTATTGAAAGGCATGGCAGGATACCATTTCAATCCTTCCACCAGGGCCTAACAGCCTGAATAACAATCTTATGAAGCAAGTTAGCAAGAATCACAGAAACCAACAGATCAAAAGTTTGACGATCTAAGCGAGACAAACAATACTGAACCTACATATCCTCCCAGGAATGGAGACCCATAGAGGCCCTAGAGAAAAGGTCCTTGGGAGTCTGGATGCCATGTTTGAAAAAAATGTAGAGCACTAGTCCCTTGAGTCTTTGCCAAGGGAATCCTTGAATAGAAAACAAAGGAAACCACCAGAGGCTCTACTGATTGAAAGAAAGCCCATTGTGAAAGACATCACCATTCTAATGGAGCTAGGGATTAGTAGCTTCCCAGGATTTCAAAATTCTCTTGATGATGAAAGTACCCTGAATCTGAATAGGTTCTTTCATAGTGAGCAAGGTCTGTAGACCAATGCCCTTCCAAGCTGGGTTGTGAACTCTTGAAGAGATGCAGTGCCTGACGAGAATTTTCCAGCCCTCATCACCAGTAAGAGCATGGATAATCCACTTAGCACAGAGAGCATGACCTTGCTTCTGAGTGGAGAGAAGGCCAAGGCCTCCAGAATCATGAGGAAGGCAACAGAACTCCCAGGCAACCCTGTGAAACCCGTGGCTGTCAGCTCCAGAAGCCCAAAGAAAGTCTCTGAGGAGACGTTCCAGCTTGAGATAAGAAGCCTTAGAAGGAGCCCAACATGAAGAGTAGTAGACATGAGTAGCAGCTAGCACTTTGGAGCAAATCTAAAATTTCCCAGCAAGGGAGAGAGGCTTGCAAATCCAATATTACAACTTTTTTTCAATCTTGGCAATCACAACATTCCATAAATCCATAGAGGATCCATGGAAAGAAAAGGGAATACCCAGGAAGAGGAAGACTTCCCCATGCTGAACCCACTTCCAATAAAATGTATCAAGCCAGGGAGGGGCTGGAAGAAAAGATTTTCTGAAACAAAGGGTTTTAGAACATTGGATAGAAGATCCAGAGGCTTGACAAAAGGTGTCCAGGCACTGCAAGGCATTAGAGATATTCTCTGCATCCTCAATAAGAGTGAGAAAGAAGTCATCAGCAAAGTGACCATTAACAAGCTGGGAAGAGGATTCAGGAAGGGAAATGCCACGAACCAAACCAGAGGAAACATAATTGGCAAGTAAATACCCAAAGCCTTGAGCAACAAGCACATATAAAGCAGGAGCCAACAGACAACCTTGCCGGATGGATCTCAAAATCTCAAAAGTATCAGATTGAGACCCATTGATGGTAATGCACATAGTGGCATCACCAAAAATAATTTCCACAAACTGCAAGAAATGAGGACTGAACCCAAGAGCTTGAAGCATAGAAAGAATGAAAGGCCATTCAATGCAGTCATAGGCTTTAGCAAAATCAATTTTAAGGAATAGGATAGCCTGTTTAGATTGACAAGCCCATTCCATCCCTTCCTAGACAAAAATAATGTTGTCAAGAATATACCTAGATTTAATAAAGCCAGTTTTCTCAGGGCGAACAATAAGAGGAAGGAGATGTCTGATTTTGAGAGCAAAAGCTTTAGCAATTATCTTATTGGAGATGTTCAACAAAGTGATGTGTCTCCAATTATAGATATTCTCGGGATCACCAGATTTAGGTATGAATTTGATATTCCCTTTATTAATTAAAGTACCTAAACTTTTATTATGAAAGGCCTCGAAGTAATCTTTGTGTAGGTCAGGACCAACAACATCCCAAAGGTGTTTGTAGAATTTATAGGGGAAGCCATCACATCCTGGAGATTTATCATCGGCCATAGAAAAAGCCGCTTCTTTGAGATCACTGATGGTAAGCATTTTCTCACAAAAGGCTCACTGCTCGACCATTACGCGATTTGGAGCAACAATAATACAATCCTTAAGAGCCTCCTCCCGCACAACAAAATTACCCTGTAAAGAAAACACTTTTTCATAGTGCTGAAGAAAAGCCTAGAGAATGATCGGAAACTCAGTAAGGGTTTCAGATCCTTGTTTGATTTTTTGAATACCAACATTGGTATGTCGAGCTTTGAGAGCATGAAAAAACTCCTCAGCGGCTTTATCGCCCACCTCCAACCAGTGGAGGCAAGCTTTGATTTGAGCTCGATGAGCAGCATAGGCATTTGCAATTTGCTTCTCATGTCGAAGTTGGGCTGGCTTAAGATGAAGTTCAGAATCAAAGGGGCCCAATGCAAGCACATCAGTAGAATTACGAAGAGCCTTGGTGTTGGCTTCATAAGCATGCTTCTTGTAGCAATATAACTGATGGCCGTAAATTCAAAGAAATCTCATAGTACGGGTGATGGCATCATTCCACCATTTAATCCAACCAAGATGACTATGGGGTCGAGGCTCTAAATTCCAAACTTGAAGAATGTGAGCAATAGTGGAAGCATGCGTCAGCACTGACGTGTTGAGATAAAATTGCATCTAAGCAGCCCACCTGGCAAAAGAATGCCAAGTGATGGAAAAATAAATGAGGAAGTGTTCTGACAAGGTCACATCTGTCAGAGGAATGATAGGTAGGCCTCGATCTTCAGAAAAAGAGAAAAAAAATTGAGCCATTATCATAGCATGATCTAGTCTCTTAAATATGCGGTCAGAGCCAGCTCTAAAATTAGACCAAGTATGCCAAACCCCACCCTACTGGCGGTGGTTAGCATTGGGATCAAAAAGGCCCAATTTATTGCACATATGGTACCAAGCTTGTCTCTCCCCAGCTATCCAGCGAAAGGCGTAATCCCTTCCTTGTCAAAGGCCATCTCAACCATATTAAAATCCCCACACATAACCCAAGTAGCAGGAGGCAAATTGTCTGCCAGCCAGCATTAAAGTTGAGATGTTTCCACAGCATCATTGGGGGCGTAAACATTAATGATACAAAAAGTATGGTTATGAAAAGATAGAAAAATCCAAGTGACATGCTGCATCAGATCAGATCCATGAGCAATAATAGAAGAATGAAGGCGAGGTGACAGAATAGTAATGACACCACCTTTACCAGCTTCATGCTGAGAAGAAAAAATAATGTCATCCGACCAAATGACACGACAGGCAGAATTAAGAAGGAACCCAAAAAATTTCACTTCCTGTAAACAGAAAACATCCAGACTGTGAAGTCTGCAACAGGTATCATGAACATAGTACTCTCTGGAGAAGTCAGTTAAACCTCGCACATTCCAAGACAAAAAAATCATAAAAACTCTTGAATGGTTTCCTCGTCCCCAAGAGAGGAGAAACTATTTTGCAAGAAAGATGGTATAGAGCCAAAGCTGGGGAGTAAATCTTCAGAAGAGATAAACCTCCTTTTTCTGGGTCATCCATGCGTCCATCAGGACTATGAGACCGACGCAAAGACTGGGAGGAAACTGAAGAAACTGCTGGCGGCGCGAGCACCACCTCTGAAGTTGAAGGCCTTGCAGCTGAGTTTTTCCCCTGGATAACAAGGTTTGAATTAAGTGGCACCACCGGTGGCGCTTTAGCAAAAGGAGGAATTTCTCCAATCGGAGGTTCCAGTGATGACACAGCTGCAGAAGTGATGTGCGTTGTCTTGGAGCCTAAGGCATTCCTGCCTTTTCGCGGAACTATAGTCCATTCTTCTTTTCTTCAAGCTTCCACATTTTTGACCGGCACTTCCTTTGGCGATGGCCTCACTCGAGGGGTAAGCAGCGGGCAATCCTTAATCTTGTGCTCTGCCGATTGACACCTATAACAGGTGTTGGGCAAGTTCAAAAAGAGCACTTTTTGAGAAATGGTGAGAGAACCAACCTAGATTTCAACAATGTCTTTGAGGTCCCTAGAAAGGTTGACCTCAACACAGACACGCTTCTGGGGACGGGCATTGAAAAAATTTTCATGCTCCATGACAATGACCTTACCAAGGGTTTTAGCAATGGACTCAATAAACGACCAGCATGGCAAAGGGAGACCAGGAAACTTAACCCAAACAGGAACCCTAAGTTTCTTGTCGTCCGAGATAGTGAAGTCTCGAGACCATCTTTGGAAAACAAGCAGGGATGACCTAACAGTCCAGGGCCCGCGGCTAAAAACACTTTCCGCCTAGGAAGGGTTAGCAAAATGGAAAAGAAAAAAACCTTTGGTAAGGTTTTGCACACTGTTAAGGCGGACCCCATGAGGGGTCCAGCTCTTGTTTACCCAATCTTTGAGGATGCTTTTAGGAGGAGTACGACCCACAAAATATCCAATCAGAGTATACTTTTCTAACCATTCACATGCAGAATCAAATTCTTGCAGATTAAGAACAATAACAAGGTTACCTCGTGAAAGACCTTCGGGACAAACTTGTGAGGATGTTTGTTCAGAGGAGGCACCATGGCTTTCCAAAGCTTCAACTCGCGCACTAGCATCAACTTCTGGGCCGAAGTTGGCCAGAGCCATAGTAAAAGCTAACCATAATGCAAAAAACCCGCAGTAAATGTGGTATGACAGATGGAAAGCTTAGAGCAAAGACACAGACAAGATGTCGTACGCATGAAACCCTAGCAGAGCCTTCAACTCTCAAACTTTTGACTATGTTAGCTCTCAAAATTTAAAAAACATCTATATATATATAGAAACATATCTAAACATCTACAAGAACATTGTTTTCAAGATGAATATATATATTTTTTAAACTCATAGGTTGTAACATTTTCTAATAAACACTTATTAAAAGAAGTTTGTAACTTAAGCTCTTTGTTTTAAATTGAAGCCGAGGCATCTAACAATTGTGCATTCGGTAGGGGACATCGAACAGCAGGGATGATATCGACCGCCATCGCTGTCATATCTTCAAATCAGCGTCTTAATTCGTGGACAGATGGGATCATGAATATATAATTGGAATATACCCCTCAAAAATCACTATTCGTCAACGCGAAGTCAATTTACATATTTAATTTCTTTCTTTTTCTCAGCCGTCGGAGAAACAAACGATAAACGACAGAAAAATTAATCATTGATACGCAATCCATGGATACAGTCGTTTGCTTTGCTTTCACCATTTACGCTAAAACAAATAATTTGTTTCTAATGCTGAGGTTGAGCTTCTTAGAAATAGAACTCATTTTTATTAGAATAAATAGACTGCATTTAAATGTTAATTATTCCGATTTACAGGATCCTTACATCGCAGCAGATGGATTTAAATACGAGAAAGAGGCGATCCAGGGATGGTTTGATTGTGGACGTGACACATTCTCCCATGACAAATGAGAAGCTTGCGAGCAAGAATCTGATCTCAAACTTTTCTCTAAGATCCGACATTCGACAGTGGCAAGAAAGGGGAGATTTCTTGTAGATCTAAATGTCATCTACAATGA
The DNA here is from genome assembly GCA_018584345.1 of Thuja plicata. Taxonomy (NCBI): domain Eukaryota; kingdom Viridiplantae; phylum Streptophyta; class Pinopsida; order Cupressales; family Cupressaceae; genus Thuja; species Thuja plicata. Next base: position 2,663,041 of record MU227445.1, read on the forward strand.
GAAACAAACGTGATCTCCACATGTTTGATGTATCCTATACTAGGCACAAATACCTTGATTCTGGTTATTTTACGGCAGTTTTAACTGTTAATAGTTCTTGAAAATTTAGTGAATGATAATTCAGGAGATTTGTACAATTTTATAAGACGGCAATGATTTAAAACCATATTCTAATTTTTTAATAATCATTATTATTTTTAAATATGTTCAACGCTGATATTTTCTGTATTTATCGTGAAATATTATTTTATTTAATACATAAAATAAAATTATCATCAATTAAAAAAAAGATAATTATTTATTTCAATTGTCAGATAATTTTTTACTAATTATATAGTTAATATGATTCCCACATGTAATCTGAAACTAGTGTGACTCGTATTACCACTTTGTGTACGAATAAACATGAATTTAGAAGTAAATGTGGGAATAGAAGGTATCATTGTGGGTATTGATACCTACATCCATTTTTTCTTTTAAGGAGCCAAATATTCAAGAACTTCTATGCAACTAGTTATCATCATAGTGTTTTCATTCATTGTTAGGTATGTTACCTAGATCATCAACACCTTGTGAATTACCATGTAACAGTCTCCCCAAACTTTAAAAAAGAGAGATAACCTGTACAACCAAGTGATATATACTAGTAGATTGTTGGAAGCCTTCTATTTCCTTGTCTAGCTTCTTTAATTTCTTGTCAAAAACTTGGATTATAGAATTATCTATTTCATTGCAATTGTGAGGGGTTTGGTTTTTGGATATCATAGACTAGGTGGAATGATGACTAGAAGATGGTTTCTCTCAATAATTTCATATCAAGAACAAATCAACATACAACTCAGGCTCAACACTAGCACTACACAAAATACGAGAAGGCATAAGTCAACAACTTCCTATTATAAGAATCTAAAATTTAAAATAGAAGATTATCAAGCTCTAAAATAAGGAGACATTTTAAAATACACACACTCTAGAAAGAAATCAAAAAGAAGAAAGTGACCATAAGATGGATATCCAAATGAGATGTTAAAAGTAGAGAAAGTTGCTATTTTTAGTTTTATGCATTATCACATAAGATGTTTTTATAAATATAGTATTTAACAATAACAATGCATTTAATTAACCATCTAAGTAAATGCATGTATATATGCAAAAAAAATCAGAAATGATGCAATGAAATGACAAGATATAAAACCATACAACGTGTTAGATTCATTAAAATGAAATGATAGAAAATGAGAGAACTAAAAGCATACAATGTGTTAGATTTATTAAAATGAAAAGATAGAAAATGAGAGAACTAAACTAATCAATGCAACCTAGAAGATTTCAATCCTTTATAATATTAGAACACGAATAGGCCTAGCTACTACCCCTAACGAAGAACCAGGCAGTATGATTCTTTTTTTTTTCTTTGTGTAAATTATTGAGATTGATTAGTTTATACAATAAAATTATACAAAAGAGGGATAAATAGACTAATTTTACAAAATGTAGTAGATAGAACACGAAATATAAAACTAGAAACATAGATCTAGAATGTAATATAGAGAATAACTTGGAGCTAAAATCTGGAGTTGACTATGTCAGATAGAAATACTCCACATCCATTTCTATAGGTGATGGATGCTCAAGGGATAGTGAAAAATTGAATCAATAGGATTTGCACATCTATCTCTTAAATAAGGGACAAACTTATAAGATAAGGGTGCTCAATTATACTTGTATCTTAAGGCTTTCATCTGTTCATTCCAGAAACATTTATCTATGTTTTTCAAACTATTTATAACTTCCTCTTGTCAGATGTAGACCTACACACATAGAAAATAGGAAAAGAGTGGTTGTGTAATATAAGGTTTTACTTAATTCAAACCTTGTGTTAGTGTTCTCACTTTCACAATGGTGAAGATGAGAAAAAGTGTGTGCCCTTGCAAGGATAGAGGCTAAATAAATGATAAATGCTAAAAATAAATCTCATATAGAGACTTTATGTGATGCTCGTATGGTCTTGCAACATGTTAGTACATGAAAATAACATAAAATAGCATACCATACTTAATCATAATCATATTGTAGTGGATTTGGATATTTTTTTGAATTATTTTTATATTTGAATTGCTTGAATAATCAACTCGTTCACTTAAAATTATTAGATCACATTCTTGTTAGGCTAGAATTTGAAGTGAGAAAGGGAGTTCTATTTATATGCAACTTAAACCTTTTCAATACAACCTTTCAAGGTAAGCTAACAAAGAATGGTTGGGGATACAAAAATTGCAAAGATGACTTTCAAGTCCTCAGATTTGAGATCATTCTATTGGAACATGGATTTTGGGTGCCCTAGTCCTACGAAAAATATTCAAACAAAGTGCTCAACAATATAGAGAAATTTACCTAGTTTTTCAAAGTGATTCTAGAATCATGCACACACACACACACATCTAATTAGGCACACACATAAAAATAATTGCAAATCATAGTGTAAAATTGTTAGGGTCAATAATTTATGATGTTGTAGGATGGTCAAAACTATCCACCACCATTTCTAAACATTATTTCTTACCCCTTGGTGGTAGCACCAATAGATAGGGAACCACTTGCATGCATTATGTAGGTTTATCTTTGGTTCATGGGTCAATGAAGAGTGCACACAAGTCAAATCTCAATTTTTTAAAAAAATTTCACAAGATAGTTTATCTACAAAAAAATCATTTATATTTCTTCCTCTTGTTGGACAAACTATTTATTTATCCACTTAGTAATACTACATGAGTAGATAGCAATGATTTGATGTGGGTGGCCCTATGGGAATTTGTCACCACCAAGTCTTCCAACCTTGAAGTCAATACCTCCAATTCTATTTTGTTATTTTCTATTTGAGTCTTTGACCTAATAAAATTTCTCATGTTTCTTAAGAATGTCGAGGAATCAAAGGTAGCATTTGTTGTTATTTTTATTTGGCAAGGTTTTGATTATTTGGAGGTGAAACTCAACACTTCAATTTTTTTAAAATCTTTCAAAAAAATAAGTAATATATCTATGTAATCCAAAATTTATAGTAATACAAAGTTTATTCATATTGATATTCATCCATTCAAGCATCAAGCATGGATGACAAGGAGTGAAATCTAGACCAAGGCATTTGTGAAGATATCTATGGTGTTCTTATGTTAGATCTAAGTTTAAGATAATATTGCAAGAATATTCATGAGAAATTCCATACTTGTCAAGGTATAATATTTCATTCAAGCCTCTGCTGCTAAAAAAACACTATTTATTTTATGCAATTTCAATTTCCCATTTTTTGTGTACATGTGATAAGTTGTAAAGTTTTACGATTAACTACTGGTAGATCTGACAATAGGTTATAGGTGGTGAAACTTTCATCAGATCAGGACTAGTACATCTCCCAAGGTGTTTATTGAGTCAAGTTTTCATGTACATACCATTTTAGATTGAAATATAAATCATAGCTTAGTCTCTATTTTAGATTTTTAGATCTAGTGTCAAATTTGAGTTTGTTGTCTGTAATCTATCTATATACTCAATTTATCCTATTTTTTCCCTATATCTTGCATTTTCACTTTCCATTTTATATAGTGATCTTTCAACTCAATATTTAAGGAAGCATGGCATCCTTGTAGCACTTGAGTCTCCTTGAGTCTAGTGGAGAATATTTCCCCTAGTTCTAGTGCAAGGACCTCTATTTTCTTCCACATTCACTTAAGATTCCTTCTCCCCAATGTCTAGATCCATAACCACAAATGGATCAAGATGGATTTTTTCAATTTATTCACCATTTCTTAAATGTTATCTAGATTTTTCTTAGTTACCATATGGCTGAAAGTGACAAGGGTACAAATATTATCATTGATACTTTTGAATTTATTCTCAATAGAAATAATTCTTCCTTCAAAGTCAGTCATCACAATTTTAATATCTTTTACATATTGCTTTAGTGAGGCAACCAATGTTTTTCCCTCATTTTTGTCCAAGGGGAGATATTTTTGTTGTTTATTCCTGAATTGATTTTGTATACTCATTAACTTTATGTTAATCTAGTGTATATCTTTGAACATCCATGTGTTCATCTAGAAATAATCAACAACAAAATTGTGTGCAATAATCATAAGATCGAGGGGGATGTCATGCTTAGAATTGAGAAAAGGAGACTCCAAAAGGAGACAATAGGGAAAATGGGATGACCCTCCCTATAAAAATTAGGGGCTTACTTTTCAATATTTGGGACCACATCGACCGACTGATTAGGATGGGAAGACTGACCATGGGTTGATGAAAGAGAGATCGTTCATTTGGGATTAATTTTGGTTAGGATTTCCTTCTTAGAAAAAGGGATAGGTCTCTCCTTATCAAGGGAAACTAGATCCAAATCATATTCTATCTCCTAGTGATCCCTTTGAGAATATAAACTATCATACTCCTCTTGTTCAATTTCTCCCTCCTCATCCCCTGAAATAAGGAAGGCCCTATTTTTCAATTTGGAGGGGAAGGTTTTGATTTCTAGTATTCTACTTCTAATAAAATAAAACCCTCATGGAACACAATTTTTTTGAGGCTTTTACCATGCTCTTTAATACTCATGGATAGAGAGGAGATGAGGTAAAGAGGAAATGAAACATAGATTTTATGAAAGAAATGATTAAGAAAGACAAAATGATGCCCAAAAATAGTAGTGAATATTCCATCAAGGGGAAATATTAAATGATTACCTTCAACACCACTACCTAGAGCTTCTTTATGGAACTCAATATATATCCATTCTTTTTCTTCTTGAACAAAGTCTCAACCAAAGTCTCCACTTCGCCATATTTGACAAAATTATCCATATTATTGTTCAAATCCTTCTTACTCCTAAATAAATTTTCCCTTCCATAGAAAGAATAGTAAAAATAGCAATAAGCTCCTAGGTAACTTCCCGCTTTCATCAAAACATATAAATTGTTCTATTCTTCCAATTATCACAAAATGTTTTAGTAATATTGGGATTAAATCCATGGAGATGTTCAAGAAAAGGAGTATCTCATCCCTTCATCAGAATTCTCCAAAAAGTGGGATCTTTATTCACCTCAGTATAGTTCAAGGGTTCAAGAAAGTTTCTATCACATCCCATATTATTGTTGTCAATGATGGTCTCTCTGTAATGCAAAATGATAGCTTTCCAAAAGACTAAACACAAAATATAATATAAAATAAGGGCTAAACATACCCAAAAAGAATGTGAGGAGGAAATTGACATTATTCTAAATTTATTATCAATCTTCAATTAAACTATTAGTGAGTATCCCACGTATGTCTCCTTTTGGAATTAATAATTTCCAAAACATCATTGGGAAGCGGGGGGGGTTATGAATTTTTAACTTCAATTCACGATCACTTTTGATCACAAAGTTTCTAAAGTAATCCACTAAAGTGTTACCTTGTTGATAGATATGAGAGGTCTTACATTCATGGAAAGAATTTATAATATTCTTAGATTCCCCTACCTGATATTTTATTGTCTAAGAGGGATATTGATTTCCATTGAAGCATTGAATGACATTATTTGAATCCCCTTCGATCCAAATTGGTGCAGGAGCACCTAGGTAAGGCTAGATTGTAACCTAGGGCTCCTAGTTTTTTTTTGGCTTGTAGTGGTCTTAGCCAAGCCAGTAATGAAATAATAGGACTAGATATTTCCTCGGGTGTGTTGATTTGGTTAGAAGTCTAAAATAGATCATTTCATGTTTAGAAAGTAATGATTTGTCCAAATTAGGTTAATGTTCCAAGAATGGTGGAACCATGGATTTTATTCTTGTTAGAGTATAGGAGGGATAATTTGAGGTATAATAGGCATGTTAGTGCATTTGGATAATTTTTATGGAGTGTTGACCAAGTTAGAGTGCAAGAATCAAAAAGTTAAAAAAGTTGTCAATGTTGTCATTGACAACATTGACAACATTTCTTGCAATAATGCATCTTCGAGCATTTGGTTATATAACTGTTGGAAATAGTTGGAATTTTTATATGGTAAACTATATAAGGCCTTCCCTGACCTGTGTGTGGGGTTGGATGAAGTTTGGAAGTCAGTGTACAGACTGTGTAATTGGAAAATTGATTACAGTTGAGCATTTTGTACACATTTTGGATTTTAATGGATTGAATTCTGCACTGTGACTTGTGCATGAGATAATTTATGTAATTACTTAGTTCTACATGTGATTAGTTAGTGTTTTAGTTCTATTTATCATTGATTTTTTAAATACTTTTGTTTTGTGCACGACATCGCTAGTATGAACCAGACATTTTTTGTAAATGGAGTCATAGCTCATCATTCTACCGTGGCACTTGTACAAGCTCTTGGAATGGGTGAGGTGACTCCTTTTACTATATGGGTGGAGAAGGATGGGACCTGGAAAGATGATTTTCTAATTTTACGGTGATGCCCTAGGTGAGGCAGATATGCATGGCTAGGGATTACAATGAATTGGAGAGGCATTAGGAGTGATTGAAAGCATTGGTTGCTTCAATCAAAGAATGTGGAGAGGAGGAAATGTGTATGAAGAAGCTCCAAATCCAATGGAAATCTCTGGTGGTGAGTTCTTCATGATGAAACCTAAAATTCTGATGGACATGCTCTATGCATGGTGAAACACTTAAATATAGGCTTGCAAATAGGAACCCTCTATACAGACAGTTTGGGAAGGCAAGACATAGCAAATCCTTTAGGTCTTTGAAAAGAGTGTCAGGATCTGTAGTTATTTTTTCATCTTGTTAAGAAGAATTTCAAGTTATATGAAAATAGGTGCCTAATTAAGCCTAATTCTTGTAGCCCTGGTTTAGTGAGTTTGGAGCAAGTTCTTGAACTTGTTTAGTGTTTCATTGAAAACTGAGTTGCTAGGCATTGTGTTGGATGCAATTGCCTTTTTTTTTCCCTTCCCTTCCATTGGTGGATAGTGATAGCCTTATTGGATCACTTGGTGTGGAGAATAAATAAGATGACCATGAAGCCTATGGTTGATTGAGTTGATTTCCTAAATGGTGTTTGACAAGTTGAATAGGTGAAGGATTTGAGTAAAGAGTCCTTGGAAGATTAGAGTTAGTTAAGAACCCTAATAGGCTACAGAAGTGGCCTATAGGATATCCTAGAAGAAGATAGGGTTGTGAGAAAGACTTGTCATTACATCAGATTGGTATCAAAGCAATTTAAAGATTTGGGAGTTGGTGTATGTCTCTAAATAATGGTGAATCAGTAGGGGAGATCAATATGGTGACTAATGTAGAGCTAGCTAAGGAGATGGGTGAGAAAAAGGAGAAGAAAAAACTCCTTGAAGAGGCCCTAGATGAAATGAGGATAAAGCTACAAGAAGTAGTTGATGCCAAAGATAAAGGAAAAGAAGTTGAAAGCAATGATAGAGGTAAAAAGATTGCTGAGGAAGATATCATCCCTGAGCCAGAAACCATTTTGAATGAAGAACCATTCTTGAAAGCCATAAAATCCCTAGGAGGAAAGACATTGGAAGGAGTACCATTATTTAGTGGGAAATGGATATAGAAGTAGTGATGGAATGGCTGGAGGGGATGGAGAACCATTTCAAATGTGAAGGTGTCACAGAGGAAAAAAAATAAAAGTTGGAAAGTCAAGGCTCAGGGGATCAATATTGACATTGTGGAAGTATATACAAGATGAAAGGGTTAGGATGGGTAAAAAACCTATAACTAACTGGAAAGCCATGGTGACCAAGGTAAACGAGAACTATCTACTAGAAGACTATGAAATTCAACTTCATAGAAAGAGACAAGGTCTAAAGCAAAAGGACTTGGATGTAGCCTCTTATAGAGAGGAATTTCAGAAGTTATGCCTTAGGTCCAAGATTCAATAAGAGGAACCTATCAAGGTAGCCAGATACTTGGGTGGTCTAAAGTGGAACATCCAAGAGGAGATAAGTTTGTTGATTCCAACCACTATTCAAAAGTGCCACCAATTAGCTCTAAAGGTGGAAGAGAGGAAAAAGAAGGGAGACTCTAATCTTAGAGGTAGAGGTAGAGGTAGAGATGAAGGGGGTCATAGAAGTGGTTATCAAGGCAAAGGTAATGAACAAAGGAACCAAGGAGATTCCAAATTGGAAGAGAATGGTAATGAAATGACTCCAAGAGGGGGTTATACTAGAGGAAGAGGTACTCAAGGAGGATCTAGTAGAGGATGATTTTCAAGAAGAAGCAACTCTTACTTTTCAAGTATGAAATGTTACAATTGTGGCCAACTGGGTCACCCTGCTTATAGGTTCTTGGATAAGCCCACTTCTTTTAACAATAGAAAGAGGATTGCATATGCTCAAGAGGACAAAACAAGTATCAAAGCACCAGAGGTTGATCACATTAAATCTGAGATGGGAGAGAACTTGATGTTTAGAAGGGTTTGATTAGACAACTAGTTAAGGATGAGCCTAAACATTGAAGAGAAATATTTAGGATCAGATGTAAAATACATGGTAAAGTTTGCAAATTGATAGTGGATTCAGGCTCCATAGACAACATTATATCAGAGGAAGCTATCAATAAGCTCAAGTTGACAAAGATACCTCATGTCAATCCTTATAAGGTGACATGGTTGAACAAGGGCCAGAGTGTGTTGGTGAATGAGAAGACTTGGGTAGAGTTCTCTATTGCAGTGTACAAAGACAAATTAATATGTGATGCCTATGGATGCATGCCATCTACTCATAGGCAGGCCTTGGAAATATGACAAGGGTGCAGTGTATGATGGGAAAGAGAACTCCGTATCTTTCAAGAAAGATAAAGAAAAAAAATTTTAAGATACTGTCTTTATTGGAGGAAGATGAGCCATAGCCCAAGACCCCAAGTGTTTTGTTGAGTAGTAGAAAGGAGTTCATAAATTCCCTCAAGGATGAAGGGAGTGAAGGCTATTCCATATTGCTTAAGCCTAAGGAAGAAGAGAAGGCCAAAAAAGAATCATTTCCATTGGATATCAGAGAGTTTCTTGAAAGGTAAAAGGATATTGTCAGTGATGGGAATCCTACCACTTTGCCTCCTAGAAGAGTGATAAGTAATCAGATTGAATTTGTACCTTGTGCATCATTGCCAAATAAGGAAACATACAAGCTTACTCCAGACCAGAACCTAGAGGTGGATAGACAAGTGCAGGAGCTATTAGACCAAGGGCTAATCAAGAAGAGCAACAACCCATGTGTCGTACCTGTGGTCTTACCATCCAAGAAAGGTGGTAAGTGGAGAATTTGTACTGCTTCTAGAGAAATTAGTAGGATCACAATTAGGTATAGATTTCCAATTCCCAGGATAGAGGATTTGATGTACTATCTTGGGGGGGGGGGGCAAAGTATTTCACTAAATTAGATTTGAAAAGTGGATACCACCAGATTAGGATCAAAGAAGGGGATGAATGGAAGACAAATTTTTAGACTGTTGATGGGTTGTATGAGTGGAGGGTTATGCCATTTGGCATCTCAAATTCCCCTAGCACATTCATGAGGATCATGAATGAAGTGCTTAAGGATTTCATAGGGATATTTGTGGTAGTATATCTAGATGATATACTTATCTTCAATAAGATAACAGAGGATCATGTGAAGCATGTGGAGATGGTGCTTAAGAGGTTGCAAGAAGAGAAGTTGTCAATCAACCTTGAGAAATGTGAGTTCTTCAAACAAGAACTTGCGTATTTGGGATTTGTTTTATCCCATGGGTCATTGAAGATTGGCCCAAGTAAGGTTGAGGCTATCCTAAATTGGCCCACACCAACAACAGGGATAGAAGTTAGGAGCTTCCATGGGTTGGCTCAGTTTTATAGATATTTTATAAGAGACTTCAGTGGTATTTGTGCACCAATAATAGACACCATCAAGGGTGGTATAAAGACTAAGTTCATATGGACTTATAGAGAAGAGAAACATTTAAAATGTTGAAGAAGCAAGTAGCAACACAACCTATCCTTAGACTCCCTATTTTTTATCAACTTTTTTGTTTGGAGTGTGATGCAAGTGGAATGGTAGAACGGGGTGTGTTAAGCCAACAAGGTAGGCCACTAGCCTTCTTCAGTGAAAAGATAAATGAAGCCAAGAAGAAATACTATTCTTATGATTTGGAACTATATGATTTGGTTCAGTCTATTAGGAAGTGGAGACATTACTTATTGCCCAAAGAATTTGTGGTGTTTACTCATAACTGGGCTTTGAGCTATATAAAGACACAAGATAAGCTAAAAAATAGACGTTTGAAGTCGATGGAATACCTTCAAGCATTCACATTCACAATAAATCACAAGAAGGGACAATTGAAGAAGGTTGCAGATGCCTTGAGAAGGAGGTTGCTAACCATTCAAGAAGTTCCATTGAAGAGCATTGGGATATAGAGTTTCAAAGAACTCTATAGAGAAGATGAAGACTTTGGTGAAGCCTATAAGGTATGCTCTGATTTTTAGAATCACTTCCATAGTTAATTTTCTAATTTTACATTACAGAGTGAATTGTTGTTTAAGGGGAACCAATTGTGTGTCCCTAAGGGATCAATGAGAGAGAATATCATTCAAGAAAATCATAATGGAATCTTGAGTGACCATTTTGGTGTGAAAAAAACCCTAGAGTTAGTTCAAGGGTTTTACCATGGGCCAAAGATGGTGAGAGTTGTAACCAAGTATGTTGAATAGTGTGTAGTTTGCATGAAGGAAAAAGGAGGAGATAACAATGGAGGTTTGTACCAACCATTACCAATCCCTAAAAGACCATGTGGTGCAGGAGCACCTAAGTTATGTTACTCTACTTTTCAATGATGTCCGTCGATTTTTGTTCATCGGCAATGCTTGTTGGTAGTGTCCGTGAGTGATACTTGTTGGTAGTGTCCGTCAGCGATGCTTGTTGGCAGTGTCTGTCGGTGATTCTTGTTTGTAGTGCTCATTGGTGATGCTTGTTGGTGATGTCTATCAATGACTGTGTTTTTTTTCAGGGTTGGAAACTGACACTATTTATATTGTTCTAAAAAGTCAATACTAGTGCTCCGTAAGGTCAGTTCATGACCCATGAAATGCGGATGTGACATTTGTGACCAGCTGGGTCATCTACAATGACTTTCTATGTGTCATTTTTTCTTAAAAGGATCAGTGACACCTATTCCTATTTTGGAAGGGTTAGTTATTGCTCAGATTGGCCACCTTTGTGGGGTGCTTGAAGTTGTCCATGAGTATCAGATATTTTGGGCAATATTTTGATGGATGTATATATAGCTAGAGAGCTATTGTAATAAGGAGAGAGTGTGGATAGAGAGAGATATAGACAGATTAGAAAAAGAGAGAGACACAAACCATATCATCCTATAATAGTTTAGTTCTTGTGAATAAGAAAGAACATATTTAATGGAATCTGTGTGTAGCATGTGTTTTTGTGTTCTTCAGGTTGAACCTGTCAGTTTAGCTTGGGAGAGGAACCTATCTTGATAGGTTCCATAGCATGAAATAGTAGCTTTACAGTGTAAGCTTGGTCTAGGGCACTTGAGGTGAAGATCTTAGTGACTTCCTCAAGCTAGGGTGAAGTAATACCCTATAAGGTCTGAGCAAGAGACCTTAGAGCACAGTCAAGCTAACTGTCGGTAACAACTGGACCTTGGAAAACTTACATCAGATTGGTATCAGAGTGAGTTTGAGAATTGGGCTTGTGTTGCTTGGGTGTCATTTTCAGAAGCATCTGGGAATTCATAGAATATGGTGACCAACGCAGAGCTAGCAAGGAACATGGATGAGCAAAAGGAACAGAAAAAACTCCTGAAGGAGCAGTTAGCTAAAATGGCATATAAACTAGAAGAAGTGTAGCTTCAAACTACAACAGTCAGTGAACTAATGAGGGAAGCTGATGAGAAGGGTAAACAAGTGGATGAGGAGGATGTGATCCCAAAGCCAGACCCAATACTTCAGGAAGAACCATTCTTGAAAGCATTAAAGGTGATGAGTGGTAAGTCCTTAGAAGGTGTGCCCCTATTTAGTGAAAAAATGGATCTAGAACTAACTATGGAATGGATAGAAGGTCTCAAAAATCACTTTGATTGTGATAATCTAAGTGAAGCTCAGAAAGTTAGAGTAGTAAAGACAAGATTGAGAGGGACTACCCTCACATGGTGGAAATTTGTCCAAGATGAAAGGACAAAGGGAGGAAAGAACCCCATAACCAATTGGAAAGGTATGGTGGCAAAGATGAAAGAAACTTATCTTCCTGATGATTATGAAGTGCAACTGCATAAGAAAAGGTAGAATTTGAGGTAGAAAGACTTAGAGGTCAGTGCCTATACAGAGGAATTCCATAAGCTATGCTTAAGATCCCATGTGATGGAAGAAGAAAGCCTAAAAGTGGCAAGATATTAGAATGGCCTTAAATGGAGCATTCAAGAAGAAATTAGTCTCTTAAGCTCCAAGATGGTCCACCAATGCTATCAATTATCCCTTAAAGTGGAAGAGAAGTTAAAAAGGAAACATGACTCGAACAGTAGAGGTAGAGGGAGAGACAATAGAGGTCACAGAGGAGGATATGGAGGAAGAAATATTGAAGCTAAGAATTACAGTGAGAATAAACTCACCGAGAATTAGGGAGAACCCAGTAACACTAGAGGTGGTTACAATAGAGGAAGAGGTCTGAATAACAGTTCAAGAGGAAGGACTGATGGCCCAGGAAGAGGATCTTATTTCTCTTCTATGAAGTGCTACAATTGTCAGCAACTTGGGCATCCTACATATCGATGTCTAGCAAAGAGCTCTACTTCCGAAGGAGGAGAGAAAAGAGCTAACTATGTGCAAGAAGAGTCTTCTAGAAACAATACTTCAGATATCCCCAAAGGATCAGAGATGAGAGAACATTTGATGGCTCGGAGAACACTCCTAAAAGAGCCCATCAAAGAAGAGCCAAGCCAAAGGAGATATTTATTTTGAGTCAATTGCAAAACACTCGGTAAGGTCTGTAAAGTTATCATAGATTCGGGATCTACTGATAATATTATTTCTTTAGAAGCTATTGAGAAGTTAAAATTGACAAGGATTCCTCACACTAATCCATATAAGGTTACTTGGTTGAATAGAGATCAACATGTAATAGTCAATGAACAAGCTTGGATAGAATTGTCCATAGGGAGGTATAAGGATAGAATTTTGTGTGATGTCCTACCCATGGATGTGTGTCATCTGCTACTAGGTAGACCTTGGTAGTATGGCCGATGTGTAGTTCACAATGGAGCTCAGAATTCCTATTCCTTTAAGAAGGATGACATGACTTTTAGGGTACAGTCAATCTTGGAATAAGAGAAGGAAATAAAAAGGGGCCCCAACCTATTGATGGTCAGTGAGAAGGAATTTCTAAAAACATTGGAGGGAGATGGAGTAGGATTTTCTTTGGTTTTAAAACCAAAAGGTGAAAAGAGGAATGAAAGAGACGAGTTGCCTTTAGAAATCCAAAGGTTGTTAACTCAATATCAGGCTATAGTTAGTAATGGTCAACTAGCTACCTTACCACCTGATAGATCCATTAGTCAACAAATTGAATTCATTCTAGGAGCCTAAATTCCAAATAAAGCTATGGACGTATGAAGCTTCCATGGTTTGGAACAATTTTACCAAAAATTCATCAAACAGTTCAGTGAGATTAGTGCACCTATTTTAGATACCATCAAAGGAGGTATGAAAGCCAAGTTCCAATGGAATGAGTAGGCTGATGAAGGATTTGAGCATTTGAAGAAGAGAATAGTGACTCAACCAATTTTGACACTTCCTAGTTTCGACAGATTTTTTACTATGGAATGTGATGATGGTAATATTGTTGTCGGTGTAGTATTGAGTCAATAGGGAAAACTTGTAGCTTTTCATAGTGAGAAACTCAGTGATGCAAAGAAAAAGTATGACTCATATGACTTGGAATTGTATGCATTAGTGAAAGCACTAAAGAAATGGTGACATTATCTACTTCCGAAAGCATTTGTCATCTTTACCAATAATCGGGCTTTGAGTTTTCTAAGTTCCAAAGATAAACTCAGTCACAAACATATGAAATGGGTGGAATACATTCAAGCCTTTACCTTCACAATTAAGCATAAGAAGGGAGTACAGAATAAGGTGGCAGATGCATTGAGTAGAAGGTTACTCACGGTGCAAGAAGTTGAACTAAGAAGCATTGGCATTGAAAGCTTCAAAGATCTGTATCTAGCAGATGACAAGTTTGCATTAGCATACAAGGTACGTCAAGAGTATTAGAATCATTTTCATAGTGAATATTCAGAGTATATTCTTCAAGAAGATCTTCTATTTAAGGGAGGACAACTTTGTGCACCAAGAGGTTCCATGCGAGAGAATCTAGTGCAAGAAAAACATAATGGTTCCTTAAGTGGACATTTTGGATTGAATAAGACCTTAGAACTGGTTAAAAGGTATTACTATTGGCCACGAATGAATCGGGACACCCAGAAGTATGTAGAGACTTGTTTGGTTTGTCAGAAGGCAAAAGGGACTTCATCCAATGCAGGATTGTATCAGCTCCTTCCTATCACAAATAGACCATGGGAATTCCTTAGTATGGATTTTGTTGTTGGGTTACCAAAGACCTAGCAAGGAATGGACAACATCTTTGTAATTGTTGACAGGTTCAGCAAGATGGCTCATTTTGTACCATGCAAAACCACACATGATGCTTGTTACATAGCCAATCTATTCTTTAGAGAAGCAGTCTAGATACATGGATTACCTTTGAGTATTGTGTCGGATAGAGACTCCAAGTTTATGAGTCATTTTTGGAAGACTTTGTGGGAGAAGCTTGGTACAAATCTTTCTTTTAGCTTAGCCTACCATCCCCAAACCGATGGTCAGACTGAAGTAGTTAACCAGAGCTTAGGAAATCTTTTGAGATGCCTTACCAAGGAGTATGGACAATCATGGGATTAGTTACTTGCTCAAGTAGAATTCACCTACAATGATACAGTTATAGGTCCACTAGAAAGAGCCCTTTTGAAATAGTGTATGGTTTTCATCCCAGGGGTATATGTGAATTAAGGGATCTTGGTCAAAACATAGAGAGGAGTGGGTACGTTGAAGATTTTTCTCAAGTGGGTACGTTGAAGATTTTTCTCACTCCATGAAGGAGGTCCATGACTCAGTCAAAGAAGAATTGATAGAGAGTACCACTCATATCAAGTAGAAGGTAGATGTAAGGAAGAGAGATGTTCAATTTCAAGTTGGAGATTTGGTCATGGTGCACCTCAACAAGGCAAGGTTGTAGAAAGGAGTTCCAAGTAAACTTTAGATGAGGAAGATAGGCCTTTGTGCCATATTGGCAAAATATGGGTCTAGTGCTTATAAGGTGGATCTTCCTACAAACATCAGATTATCCCCTATTTTCAATGTGGCAGATTTGGTACCCTATAAAGGTCCAATTTTCAAAGGAGATTCTGATCTCGCAGGTGATACTGAGGATCTTAAAGTGCTTAAACTTCCTGTTATACCCTAACTAAAGGCAGACATGATTCTAAATTCAAGGGTTGCCAAGAAGACTAGATGATAGACCTATATGGAACATCTGGTCAATTGGAAAGACAAAGTTGATTCAGAGGCTACATGGGTACAGGAAACTAATTTTCAGAAGTTAGGCATTAGTCCTGACTTACTCCAATCACCTGGAAGATGATTTCTTTTTGTTTGGGGAGTATGGTGTAGTAGCACCTAAGTTATGTTACTCTGCTTGTCGGTGATGTTTGTTAGTTTTTGTTTGTCAGTTTTTCTTCATCGGCAATGCTTGTTGGCAGTGTCCGTCGGTGATACTTGTTGGTAGTGTCCATCGGTGATGCTTGTCAGCAGCGTCCATCGGTGATGCTTCTTGGTAGTGCTCGTCGGTGATGCTTGTTGGTGATGTCCTTCGGTGACTATGTTTGTTGTCAGGGTTGGAAACTGATGTTGTTTCTATTGTTCTAAAAATTCAATACTAGCACTCGGTAAGGTCGGTTCATGACCCAAGAAATGTGGATGTGACGTTTGTGACTAGCTAGGTCATCTGCAATAACTTTCTATGTGTCATTTTTTCTTAAAAGGATCAGGGACACCTATTCCTATTTTGGAAGGGTTAGTTATTTCTTAGATTGGCCGCCTTTGCGAGGTGGTTGAATTTGTCCATGAGTATCAGATATTTTGGGTGATATTTCGATGGATGTATATATAGCTGGAGAGCTATTGTAAAAAGGAGAGAGTGTGGATAGAGAGAGATATAGATAGATTAGAAAAAGAGAGAGACACAAACCATATCATCCTGTAATAGTTTAGTTCTTGTGAATAAGAAAGAACATATTTAATGGAATCTGTGTGTAGCATGTGTTTTTATGTTCTTTAGGTTGAACCCATCGATTTAGCTTGGGAGAGGAACCTATCTTGATAGGTTCCATAGCATGAAATAGTATCTTTACAGTGTAAGCCTGGACTAGGGAACTTGAGGTGAATATCTTAGTGACTTCCTCAAGCTGGGGTGAAGTAGTACCCTATAAGGTCTGAGCAAGAGACCTTGGAGCACAATCAAGCTGACTGTCGGTAACAACTAGACCTTGGAAAACTTACATCACCATGGGAGTGTGTTAGAATTGATTTCATTATAGGGTTACCTAAGACAAAGTATGGCCATGACAATATTTATGTTGTGGTAGACAAATTTAGCAAGATGGGTCATTTTATACCTTGTAGGACTACAAATGATGCCAGTAACATTGCACACATGTTCTTTAAGGAGGTTGTATGAATCCATGGACTACCCCTAAGTATTATATCAGATAGGGATGTTAAGTTCATGAACCATTTTTGGAAAATACTATGGAATAGATTGGATACCAACTTGTCATTTGGTTGAGCTTACCATCCTCAAATAGATGGGAAAACTGAGGTGGTTAACAAAGTGTTAGGTAAATTTTTAGGGTGCCTAACCAAGGAGTATGGGAAGACATGGGATGTGGTAATTCTACAACCAAAGTATCCATACAATGATAGTGTTAACAGAAAAATAGGTAGAAGCCCATTTGAAGTTGTTTATGGGATGCACCCAAGGGGTGTATGTGAGCTTAGAGACCTTGGAGCCATGAAGTATAGGAGTGGTCATGCTCAAGACTTCACTCAAACCATGAAGGACATCAAAGAGAAAGTGAAGAAGACTATACTGGATTCTACCCAAAAGTTGAAGGCCAATGTATGTGAGAAGAGAAAATATGTCCAATTTGAGGTAGGTGATTATGTCATGGTACATTTGAATAAGTCTAGGTTGCAGAAGGGGATGCCTACAAAACTATAGATGAAGAGAGTGGGACCCTACAAGATCTTATCCAAGTATGGGGCTAATGCCTATAAGGTGGATCTACCTACTGAATTGAGCATCTCACATGTCTTCAATGTGGTAGATTTGATAAAGTTTAAAGGAACTTTGATAGACATGGATGTGAACAGAGAAGAGGTTGGCATGGATGTGGAACCTAATGCTTTACCTTTTAAGATCCAGATAGAAGCAGATAAGGTGTTGGATTCAAGGGTCACAAAGACTACCAGACATAAGGTGTATATGGAGCACCTCATCGAGTGGAAGCACAAAAAAAAATTACAGGAAACATGGATTGTAGATAGAGATTTCAAGAAGATGGGTATTCTTCAAGACATTGTGTCCATAGGAGTGACATGACTTTCCTTTTTGGGGGAGTATGGTGTAGGAGCACCTAGGTAAGGCTAGATGGTAACCTAGGGCTCCTAGTTTGTTTTTGGCTTGTATTGGTCTTAGCCAAGCTACTAGTGAAATAATAGGACTAGATAGGTCCTAGGGTGCGTTGATTTGGTTAGAAGACCAAAGTAGATCATTTCATATTTAGAAAGTAATGATTTGTCCAAATTAGGTTAGTGTTCCTAGAATGGTGGAACCATATATTTTATCCTTTTTAGAGTCTAGGAGGGCTAATTTGAGGTATAATAGGCATGTTAGTACATTTGGATAAGTTTTATGGAGTGTTGACCAAGTTAGAGTGCAAGAATCAAAAACTTGTAAAAGTTGTCAATGTTGTCATTGATAAATTGACAACATTTCTTGGAATAATGCATCTTCAAGTATTTGGTTGTATAACTATCATAAATATTTGTATTTGTGCCATGGTCAATTATATAAGGCCTCCCCTAACTTGTGTGTTGGGTTGGATGAAGTTCAGAAGTCTATATGGACTGTGTAATTGGAAAATTGATTATAGTTGAGCAATTTGTAAACATTTTGGATTTTAATGGATTGAATTCTGCACTATGACTTGTGCATGAGATATTTTATGTAATTAATTGGTTCTTCATTTTATTAGTTAGTGTTTTAGTTCTATTTTCATTTCTTTTGTAAATACTTTTGTTTTTTTCATTATTGCTGGTCTAAACCAGATAGCTTTCGCAAATGGAGTCATAGCTCATCATTCCAACATGGAACTTGTACGGGCTCTTAGAATGGGTGAGGTGAATCCTTTTACTATATTGGTGGAGAATGATGGGCCCTAGAAAGCTAATTTTCTAGTTTTACAGTGATGCCCTAGGCGAGCAAGAGATGCATGACTTGGGATCACAATGAATTATAGAGGCATTAGGAGTGATTGAAAGGATTGGTTGCTTCAATCAAAGCATGTTGAGAGGAGGAAATGTGTATGGAGAAGCCCCAAATCCAATGGTAATCTCTGGTGCTGATTTATTCATGATGAAAACTAAAACCTTGATGGAAATGCTCTGTGAATAGTGAAACCCTTAAATATAGGCTTGCAAATAGGAACCCTCTGTATGGATAGTTTGGGAAGGAAAGACCTAGAAAATACTTTAGGTCTTCAAAAAGGGTGTCAGGATCTAGATTTATTTTTTCATCTTGTTAAAAATAATTTAAAGTTATATGCAAAAAGGTGCCTAATTAGGCCTAATGCTTGTAGCCCTATTTTAGTGAGTTTGGAGCAAGTTCTTATACTCGTTTAGGGTTTTATTGAAAACTAAGTTGGTAGGAATTATGTTGGATGAAATTTCCTTGTTTTGGTCCTTACTCTCCATTGGTGGACATGGATAGCCTTATTGGATCACTTGGTGTGGAAAAGAAAGATGATGACCATGAAGCCTATGGTTGATTGAGTTAATTTCCTAAATGGTGTTTGACAAGTTGAATTGGTGAATAATTTGAGTAAAGAATCCTTGGAAGATTAGGGTTAGTT
The DNA here is from genome assembly GCA_018584345.1 of Thuja plicata. Classification (NCBI taxonomy): domain Eukaryota; kingdom Viridiplantae; phylum Streptophyta; class Pinopsida; order Cupressales; family Cupressaceae; genus Thuja; species Thuja plicata. The sequence continues at coordinate 2,682,268 of MU227445.1, forward strand.
AAGAACCTTAATAGGATAGAGAAGTGGCCTATAGGATACCCTAGAAGAAGATAGGGTTGTGAGAAAGACTTGTCATCACATCAAACTGAGTATGGTCTAGGAGCACCTTCGTAAACCTAGATGGTAAAATAGGGCTCCTAGTTTGTTTTTTGATTTTAGTGGTCTTAGCCAAGCCACTAGTGAAACAATAGGACTAGATAGGTCCTAGGGTGTGTTGATCTGGTTAGAAGACCAAACTAGATCATTTCATGTTTAGAAAGTAATGATTTGTCCAAATTAGGTTAATGTTCCAAGAATGGTGGAACCATTGATTTTATGCTGGTTAGAGTATAGGATGGATAATTTGAGGTATAATAGGAATGCTAGTGCATTTTGATAATTTTTATGGAGTGTTGACCAAGTTAGAGTGCAAGAATAAAAAAGTTGTCAATGTTGTCATTGACAACATTTCTTGCAATAATGCATCTTTGAGAATTTGGTTGTATAACTATCAGAAAAAATTGTATTTGTGCCATGGTCAACTATATAAGGCCTCCCCAACCTATATGTGGGGTTGGATGAAGTTTGGGAGTCAGTGTACGAACTGTGTAATTGGAAAATTGATTACAGTTGAGCATTTTGTACACATTTTGGGTTTTAATGGATTGAATTCCACACTGTGACTTGTGCATGAGATAGTTTATGTAATTAATTGGTTCTTCATGTGATTAGTTAGTGTTTCAATTCTATTTTCATTGCTTTTGTAAATACTTTTGTTTTGTGCATTGTCGTTGGTCTGAACTAGATAGTTTTTGCAAATGGAGTTAGAGCTCATCATTCCACCATGGAGCTTATACGGGCTCTTGCAATGGGTGAGGTGACTCCTTTTACTATATGGGTGGAGAAGGATGGGACCTGGAATGCCAATTTTCTAATTTTACAGTGATGCCCTAGGAGATCCAGAGATGCATGGCTAGAGATCACTGTGAATTGCAGGGGTGTTAGGAGTGATTGAAAGTATTTGTTGCTTCAATCATAGCATGTGGAGAGGAGGACATGTGTATGTAGAATCCCCAAATCCAATGGGAATCTCTGGTGGTGAGTTCTTCATGATGAAAACTAAAACCCTAATGGACATGCTCTATGAATGGTGAAACCCTTAAATATAGGCTTACAAATAGGAACCCTCTGTACGGACAGTTTGGGAAGGAAAGACCCAGAAAGTCCTTTAGGTCTTCAAAAAGGGTGTTAGAATTTGGAGTTAGTTTTTCATCTTGTTAAGAATAATTTCAAGTTATATGCAAAAAGGTGCCTACTTTGGCCTAATGCTTGTAGCCCTATTTTAGTGAGTTTGGAGCAAGTTCTTGAACTCATTTAGGGTTTCATTGAAAAATAAGTTGGCAGGCATTTTTTTGGATGAAATTGCCTTTTTTGGCCCTTCCTCTCTATTGGTGGACAATGATAGCCTTACTAGATCACTTGGTGTGGAAAAGAAAGAAGATTACCATGAAGCCTATGGTTGATTGAGTTGATTTCCTAAATAGTGTTTGACAAGTTGAATAGGTGAAGGATTTGAGTAAAGAATCCTTGGATAATTAGGGCTAGTTAAGAACCCTAATAGGATAGAGAAGTGGCTTATAGGATACCCTAGAAGAAGATAGGGTTGTGAGAAAGACTTGTAATTACATCACAAACCTTGGTAAAATTTATTTATTTACTCAAATTAAGGTCATTGTAGGCAGTAATAGCTTTGACAATGTGATTAGTCTAGCTACCTAAGAGAACCATAGAAAAATCACTTGTGTGTTTCAAGATAAAGAATTATGTATACTAGATTATAAAATTAAGGATTCTGTTTGGATGAAAAAATCTCATGGACTTCATTGAAAATTATCTAATGATATAAATATCTTAAACAAACTTAGAAGGATTTATTGAAGGAAAATGATATGAACATTAAAAAAATCATATTTTTCAAGGTAATAGAAACATGAGGCTAATGAGGTTATATATGTTAAGGTAAATTGTAAATTTTCAAATGAGAAATTTTGAATATGTGCATGTTTACTTTACCAAGTTTTTCAAAACAATGTAATTAATGGACACTATATTGTTGATAAAAAAATAGTGAAGAGTATACTAAGGATTCTACTAGAAAGATTTGGTGTTATTATAATTACTATTACCATTAGAGAATCACATGATATATCACAATTAGCCTATAAAGGGTTATCATATTCCTTATAAACCAATGAGAACAACTTCTTTTGATAGCTAATTTTTCCATAGAACAAATATTCAAGTCATAAATATCATTTAGGATCAAGGAGAAAACAAGATAATTTAAGAAAGAAGAAGTTGTAAGCCATTAAATAAATAGAGGAAGTAACAAAGGTATAGGAAAGAGTATTACAAAGGGAATCTACATGTAGACGAGGGAAAAAAAAGTGTCCAAACCCCTTATTTACCACCTAAAGACAATAATAGAAGTATATTATAACAAACTTGTGGTACTCTTAATCATAATGCAATTGTAGTATAACATTTTCATGTTGTGGTAAAAAATAACCATAATGTGAGCACATGATAATGTTCTTTAATTATGGTAATTTTGACCATGAAAAAAAAATTGTTCAAAAGAACTCATTTATGTGTTTAAGTGAGTTGTGAAACCTTCAACTGACTACTCATTTGGAGCATTACCCATTTCTTGTCAGTCTTTCACAAACATATTTATAGAATTCCACCATTAGGTTTTTAGATTTCTAAGGTCAAAAAGGTAAGTTGTAGCATCATAAATTATTAACCCTAACAATTTCACAATCTATTTAGTTCATTTTAGCCTATTTGTTCTTTATGCTACCTTATAATCTTATTGATGAACCTACAAATTAATCATTATCAAGTGAAAAATCCAATAGTAAGTCATATATTTAGAGCCCTGGCTCTTGGATTTCCCTTCAAAAGGTCCCCTTCTTAATGGATCTAGGCACATAAAGTTGTATCTCCTCCAAAATAATCCCAAACTTAAAGTGTTGTGATTGTTAGCCTTCCATATTTGTGATTAGAATTGTTCTTTGTGTTTGATCATTGTTTTTCAACCTACACATGAATGAATCTTGTGAGCCCTATACAAGTGAAATATTCTATCCTTCATAAGGTAAAAAAAAACTATATTTTCACTAACAAGATAAAAATAACTACAACTATACAAGGAATAAGCTATCAACCTATAGAGTAGTTGACTGCAAACATTCTACACACAAATATGGATTTATGTTTCTCATTTATGTTTTGTATAGTCCAAAAATTGAAGCACTTCCATTTTGGACTGGTTTAGTCCTCCGAGTAAGTGGTTTGGGGTCATCTTAAACACATTGAGTGGGTCTCTGAATTGGATCTGGCTTTTACCCCTATTCTGCCCCTTTTTCCACTTCTCTCTGGCCTATTTTTGGCATCCTAAACTACAGACCTGAGATTATTGACCTTAGGGTCAAACTCAACCTTCTTCGTCAAGGTCAACCTTGACCCTGACCTAGGTCAAGGTCAACCTCCACCCTAACCTAGGTCAGAGTCAACCTCAACCCTAACCCAGGGTCCAAATTTCATGTTTTAGGGGTTTTTGGATGTCAGGCTTCAAAATGATTTAATTCCCGCTTCGGGGTCAACTGTTTCAATCTTTGAGGCAATGAACCTTGAAATTATATTTAATATAGGTCCACTTCTAGGGGTATAGATATAATTGGAATTCAATTCTCCTATGTAGGCCTCTCTAGAAGATTGTTCACTAGATTCATATATAAGGAAGCATAAACCAAGCATGAAATAATCTAAGACTCTAAGACTTGAAGTGAAATATAAATGTGAAAGACAACTCTATGCATGATATTGAAGAAATCATCTACTCTCAAGCATTCAAGCATTCAATTTATCAAGGAGATCCATTGTTAGCCATTGAATGATTGAAGCTCTATGTAGCCCTCTATTTCAAGATTTATCCATCCACATCCATGCAAGTCTCATCCTCTTCCAAGATCCATTCAATATTGGTGTTGAAGATCCCAAAGAAATTTATTTGAGACATCCTACATTATACATTCTACTCTCATTTGGTGCATACATACTTGTGGATCCAAGAATTCAAATCCTCCACAAGGGTTTCTATACAAGAAAATTGAATTTGTTTATTTTCTTTGTTTATTTATGCAATTTCAATTTAATTCTGAAACCGGGGTTTGACAAAGGAAAACCCCTCCCAACAAAAAAAACCATTTTTCTTGTAGGTACAGGTACAAGACTATGAATTTTAGATTAGATTGGGGTACCCTTTTTGACCAACTTTTGGGATCCGTGAATTGAATTTCCATCAGAGCAGTGCAGGTCAAGGACGAACATTTTGGGATAAAATTGTGCCCCCCAAAGAGGTCAAGGTTGAATTGACTCAGAAAAGGAAAATATTTCTAGGTTTTGTTCGTCTCTGCATTTTTGTTCCAAATATGGTTGCAAAATTCCCCAAAACCTGACAGATACATAAGAAAATAGGCTTTTCCATATATGATATATTTTGAGGTTAGTAATTGTCTTCAATTAATTTCAATTAAGGTTTCAATTAGTTCCATTATATAATATTCATCCATTATTCAGGATTGTAAGGATTTTTTCTTCCTTCATATTTTTGATCGATTGATACATTTGTGCATTAACCATTTTATTTTGGTTGATCAAAGTGAATCTTTCCTTTGTGAAATTCGGGGCTAAGAGGAAAATCTTACCTTCTCCACTATATCAACAATACAACTTATCTAATAATAATAACAATACATTCAATTTCTACCCCACACCATTTCACATATTACATTTTAATGACCTTCCATTTTCTTATATTACATTTTGGTGAACTCGTGATAGACAAATTTTTAATTTTGGTGTTAGATTTACATTTCATGTTAGACCTTGAATGCATATCAAATTAGCCTTCTTGTATGTTCTTGGATTTATATTTTCTTAGTTTAGTTCATTTAAATTACATTGGTGTATGAGCTTTACTACCTCTAGTCCTACCTATAATATCTTGGTTAGAAGAAGCCATAGACTTATGGGTTCCTTTGACCCTGAGTCTTCTTCTCCTTTCCTTAGGATCCTAGATGACAATTTGTTTAGTCATCATTCCAATCCTTCTACGAAGCATAACTCTTCTCACTCATCTCATGATGAGGATGATGCTTTAAGAGTTCCTCCTGAACAAGTCCACAAATTGTCAACTGAACTTGATAAAATGGGAAATTGGCTTATTCAAGGAAACCATAATCAAGATTCTATTCAAGCTATAAAGGCTCTTAAGAAAGTCCTTCATGATAGTGATCAAGGTGTTCATCTCTTGCATGGTAATACTCATCTTGTACATTTAAGTGTTAAACCTTTAGCTCAAGAGGCTCAAGATTTAGGATTTACTCCTCATGTCACTACTATGGAACCTTCTTTGATTCCTTTACCTAGTAATCTTACTTATACTCCTTTAGTAACTACTGTTATACACTGAATTTGCGCCTCTGATCTCAAGCTCTCTTGGTCTTGATAATCCAGTATAACAAGGGAATCATCTCTAGGTTGTGGGACCTATGCTAACTGAGATGAGACCTCCAGGTTCTAGGCTGGTTCCTCTTGGATAATCACCTTAATTTTCTTCTCAAATAGGAAAGTAAAACTTTTGAGGGAAAGGGATAGAAAGGAGTGCTTGAAAGGGAAATGACTGAAATAAAACTACCTACTAGGTGATGCACCGAAATTGGCATGAAAACATAACACACACAAGATAAACCCCTGGGTCAACTAACTCTGAATTGTAAGTAAAACACAAGTCCTCTGTATAGGCATGCATAAATATTTCATAACCAGGTCATGAGTAAACCAGTTAAAAGGAAAGACTTCTTCACAGTTAACAGCTTTAAACAATAAAACACTAGTTACAACCTGC